>CM041789.1:12843429-13013573 GCA_023375725.1 Nephotettix cincticeps | reverse complement strand
GCGAATTTCCCATAGGGAAGAAGCTATTACCGTAGGTCTCATGACTCCTTTATTTATGGACAAATGTTGATGTAAGTTGGTAGAAATGTTAAATAAAAAATTTTTGATGGTACAAATGCCTACTCTTAGTGTTCCTCACAGCAGCAACCCTGCTCACTCTTTCCCATGTTAATCTTAAGGAGAATAGGCAAATTATTCTCATGTTATTGACAGATTTTTACCAAACTTGTCATATATTATTATTATATTATAGATTATGAAATTCGCTGAGTACGCAGGTCTGCTGCGACGGGGGTATTGTAAACATATAATCCGTTAAAATTATTTCACAGAAAGAAACAGCCTGCAGCCTAGTCTGTTTATATTGATTTTGAACTTTATTAACATACATTTTCAACGTATAACCAATTTACTAATGATACACATTTTCAAATAACGCATTGAAGTAAATGCATTATGGATAAATATAAGTACAATAACTTAATTTTTTGGATATTACGAATATATTAAAAACCAAATATTTTAAAAGAATTCCTTGCAGACCCGGGCATTCTTATTGATTTTATTAATGAAGCTCATTTTGCAGGACGGGCTCTATGAATGGATCGAGTTCACCGATAATGAAGGAACTCGTTTAGGAATATTTTCGAGCCTGTGTTGAGTTGTTACTTCAATTAGAAGCGACATTTTTGTAACTTTGACTCTAACCACTTCATATAATTCACTTAATTGCCACTTCTACCTTAATGCGAGGAAATTAAAATTTTTTTTGAGACTCAAATACAAAATGGCAACATTAGCGTAGACTCTTAACCGTACAACTGGTTAGTTTTCTTAACAGAATTTAAAAAAAATACTATGCAGCACTTTTTTCAATTATTAGTATTTAAAAAACGCAAAACTTGCCCACTACCTAACCATACAATAGTGAAAGAAGCAAAACAGGTGTCCACTCTAATCCAAATCAACCCTACAAATGCCGTCAACTTCCACCCAAGCTGGTTACCGTTTATTTAAAGCCCTCCCACCCCTATACCAAACATTTACAAGCCTGATAGTGATTGGATTCGAACCCGCGTACTTCAGTTTGGCTTCAACGCTCACTCGTCAGTGAAGCACCTCAACCGGTCAAGCTAAGTACCACCGTCTGAAAAGGCATTCAAGTGGCTATAAAAGTACTCGGTATGGTGGCGTCATCCAGTAATCCAGCTACTTGGAGTACTCGAATTGTGGATAGTTGTGAGCGATGATCATTGGGTGTAGTGTTCTCTTGTGTGGATTAACATTCGCACTATTGAATACTACGTTGATCAGCAAATAACATCCTCATGATTATACCGCTTCGTAATTCAGAGGCAATAGTTTGGATTCCACGTTAAACTGTAGGTCCACTAGTTGCCATCGGATGTTGGGCTATTAATTAACAGTCCTGTCTAAGGAACATGTCAGCCTTAGTCAATAACAAGACTACAAGATCGCGCCACAATCATCTTACACTCATTTCTGATTCATACTTGTCTTAAAATACCTACCTTGTGGTATGGTCACTATTTCAATGATTAAATCTAATCTAATCTAGCATCATAGCGACTAAGTGAATAAGTTATACCACATTTAGCTCATAGGCATATACTTTATCTAACATTAATACACTTTTAAGGGGGTGCCACTATATTTTAACAATTTTTTTTTAATTTTTCCTGTAGGATAAAATTTTATGAAAGGTACAACTAAAATTAAAAAGTGTAATTATATAGTTCACTAAATAACCAATTCTTTAATTAACATAATACTAACCATATTTTGTAGCTTTCGAATGGTCAGAAGTGGTGTGAGGAAATAAATTATTCTTATGGGACCAAAATACAATATGGCTACCCTAGTGTAGACTCATGAGTAAGCATAGTGAGCGGAAAATGGTAGCAAATAGAGAAATGTTGTGTCAATTTGACTTTAAAAATTAGTATTGCATTTCCTGTAACTAATTCTGCCACGCAATCTGCATTAAATAATGACAAAGCAGCTGAGTATTCGCCAATCGTACTATTTCAGAGTACCCAATCAATTAAGCGAACCGTGGGAAGCTGGTGTTCTCTGTATATTAATGAGCTGGCTAATTTGAGCACTTGGACCGATTCATCACTTTAGCTTGTTTCCATTAATAAATTAAAACTTGTTTATAACATTGTGAGCTTACAAATATTCTATTTAACTTTGTTTAATACTCTCATAAAATTTCTTTATTCATTATTTCCAGCCGATTATATTTTTATTGGTTGCTAACGACAAAAAATACTATAACATAACTTATGAGAAAAAATATAGTGAAAGTGTTCAATGTTAATGAAAACTTTGAACTTGTTATGTTCATTATGTTAATTAACAAAATGAACATGTTAATGAATAATGATATTGGTGTATATGATATTAACGAATTCGTTAATCGTTTGAAATCAATTAATACTAGTAGGCCTAATTAAAATATTCTGTGATTGATTATGCTATGTATTTGTTGTTATAATAAAAAAGTGTGTTATGACGTTGCTATACAAAATGTATTTGTTAATCGGAAATAAAAGATTCTGAATCTTCTGGGTGTGATTTCTAACAAGGTTGTATTCAATTTAATTATGTGGCCTCATAATGTATATTAGGTACTTCATTGAAATGAGAAAGTAATGAAGTTATGATATAAATTAATAAACATTTTAAATAATTATATACGTTTTATTATATGCATTATTCATTAAGAAAAACCAGACGTTCCTATCGCACTATGTTAAGTTTATAAAATTGATATATATATATATATATATATAATAAATAGGCACATTTATTTCATAAACTGTAATGTGTACAAACATACATGTTTACATTAAACATATTTAGGTATTAATAAAGAATATTAAAAATTAGCTTAATTTGTTAAGAAATTTTAAATTGAATTATGTAGCCTAACTTTTTACTGATATAGA
Organism: Nephotettix cincticeps; assembly: GCA_023375725.1. Taxonomy (NCBI): domain Eukaryota; kingdom Metazoa; phylum Arthropoda; class Insecta; order Hemiptera; family Cicadellidae; genus Nephotettix; species Nephotettix cincticeps. The sequence continues at coordinate 13,010,598 of CM041789.1, read as the reverse complement.
TCAATTAAAATTGCAACACTATTTAAATATACTCACGAAATACAGAATTTGCATTGTCTATGAAAAATGTACCTTTAGATTGAAAAAAAACAAATTGCCGGGAAAACAGGGTTTTGGATTTTTTTTTACTTGCATATTTAACATATTTACAATTGTATTACATAATCAAATTTAGGGTTTCACAAAAACAAATATATATTTAATATATTTATTATTTTAAAAAACTCCTACAACAGAGTAAAAAATTCCTCCTCCACGAAATTATTGTCTGAAAGAGTTTTCGAAAAATATATGATTTTGAATCAGATTTATGTTTTTGCAATGGCAGCCCTGCAGATGTTGTCAAAAATTAGTGGGCGTACAATGTTTTTGAAATATTTCCTTGAATTAAATTTGGACCGACAAAGTTTCAGATTTAAAAATGATATGTATTTCTACCTAAAAATATGGAATGAAACATTAAAAAATTCTCTCTCTTCTCCGACCTGATCCCTCACAACAGTTTTATTCCACTGTTTAGTTTTATGCAATTTTGGAGTCTGTTCACTAACTTTAAAATGGAAAGTGATAGAAGCTTATAGGATAGATTGAATATATTTATAGATACAGCATATTTGATATATTAGTTAAGTCGAAATAGATTGGCTGGTTGTAAAAAAGTTGATTTAATTATAAAATTCAAGGGTAAAGAAACACTAGTATGTTTTGTAAAACGGATACCTGATTAAGATAAACTGAAAGTAAATTTGGACTAGAAGAGAATCAGCTGAGCTTTTCCATTGCTTACAACTAGAACAACTATTTTGATTATTTTGAGCTAAAATGGCTACTTTCTGAATGGTATATTTAGGATTTCATATCTACGTTAGTTATTAATGTACGAAAAGTGTTTCTCGATAAAAGTATGAACATTTAAAATATAATCACTTAATTTTACTAGAAAGGTAAAAAGGTTCGAAAGTAAAAATAAACTAATAAATGTATAAATTTCTTAATATATCATCCATTCATTAAAATCAACTTTTCAAATTTCAAAACATTGAATTTTTAGTACCATAATTGTAGTTCTAACTTGTATCAAACAATTTGTTTTGGTATCGTACTAAATTGCATTCTTTGTATAAATATAACTAATAAGTTTTGGTTTGAATAAGATTTTAACATGTTGAAAATTAAAATGTTTATGACAATGTAATAGTGGTAGGACTTTCATTACAATAATGCACCAAAGTCAATGTGGCACAACCTTCACAAAATAGGATTAAACTATTGTGCTCCTTCTAATACGCGTATCTTATTGTCACCCGTCCTGTTCCTTGGTCCCTTTGTTTCTTCTCAGTTATTGTTTAATATTACATTCACTGTTTCTTCTTCCTACACCGGGTACTATTACTACAGCTTGAAGGTATTAAGTTTGGTTTGAGTAAATATTATATGATTGATTTAATTATTCTTAGAGATAACGCAAACAATTGAAGGGCACAGGGAATAAAGGGGTTTAGTCACATTTTCATAAATGTGCAGAATTTTGAATTTTAGATTCAAAACTCGATCACATCCATTATAAAAGTTAAAATGTATTTTGATATGTTAACATTGTAGTTATACCCTCTATAATTGTTATTAGAAATAGAAAAATTTAATATTACAGTTGAAGAATAATTAAAAAAAATGTTTTTAGGTCAAAGTACACTTAATACAGGGAATAAAGGGGCTAAAGACCCTGGACTTAGCCCGTTTATTCCCAAAAAATGTATATACCGATGTTTTAATAACACACACAATATGAAAATTTCTCACAAACGTCTTTATTAATAAAGGAATACGTTATAAATGTTTAATGTTGATCTAACACCTCAAATGTTTCCAACTAGTCTTCAGGTGTTTCACATCTTGCTTGTTTTGGGATAAGTCCGACATTTTTATCCACTTTCATGTAACTATGTCCTCGTACTGGAAATATCATTGTTATCTTGTCAAATCTTTTTTCTGTGTGGACAAGGTAATGAATAAATCTATAAATTGTGTAATTCTTGTTACACTTATACGTTAGTGTACGTAGAAAGTATTGTTTTCGTAAAAATTTTAGATGAGAGTGGATATATCCGTTTTGGGGTCCCCTGAATCCAAAAAGATGGATTTCGACGTGATGTATGTCTGTGTGTGTGTCTGGATGTGTATAGCCTACCCTGATGGTCCGATTTAGATGACATATGGTACGTACGTATGTAGCGTATCACCAAGGGGGACCATAAATAGATTTTTTTTATTTAATGGTATTTCACCGCTAAAGCCCTTAAAAATATCATTGTCTCAGACAATGATGTTCTTAAAACTACAAAAAATCAATATATTCCATATTTCTCAATCATTTTTCATGAAACGTGGTCTGTAGCGTAAGTTCAAATCACCCAATAAAGTTCTCGTTCGTTAAATATAACCCCGATGGTAGATGAATCTCCCCAAAGTTTTCGGCTCAATTGTGATAGAGCAGAGGTCTCTGGAGTTTTAACTACAGAGTCTGCGATATCCGCACGTCACATATGTACTATATAGTTTATTTTCAATTAAGAAAGTATGTCTCAGTTTGCTGATATTATATATATGTGTATATTCATTATTGATCGTGCGATATTCACGCCGTAGCTGTTGACGGTTGAGGAACTCAACTAAGCGAGTTAGTCAGAGTTGGATGACTTGATTCCCAACTAGCTTACCGTAACTTGTCATTTTGAATTACATGTAGGTGCTACCCAAGTATAATCCTTGTGGAATAACATGTTGACATAAGTTGTAAACCTTTTTAAAACGCCAACAGTAAATTGTGAAAATCAGTAACAATATTGTAAAGAACTTTTTGTATCTATGAACATCATGACAATTTTTGCTATGTATTTATATCAGACATTTGTTATTGTTGAAAATGATTAGAATCTTAATTTTATTTTAATATGTTAGAGGGGGTCCTCATGGCTGATAAAGAACTTGACAACGAAAACATCCATGGGTCGAGCCAGATGGCCAACATCATCAGGTCATGCTTTACCGTACACAGACAGGAGTCACTTGGAGACAACGACTTCAAGGAGAAGCACGCAAACAAATCCTTCACCATCAGTGTGTCAGGCCGGGCTTAAGTTCTAGATCGAGCAATCACTCTTGCCCGCGTTTAAGATGTCTTCTCAAGGTTTGGGCTCACCTTCAGCCTGCCAATCAGAAGGACCACTGGTACGGCACTATTGCTCTTTATTCATCTCTAAGCTGCACCTTTGAAGCTCGTCTGAAAGAGGTGCGGGCAGGACACCAGTTCTTCACCAAGAAGGGGGGAAAAGAACACGTAGCAAGTGTCCGATTTCGGATTTGGCCCTGAACACCACATTCTACTAGAAGGTGTCACTTACCCGCCCGAATTGGCATCCTCCATGGCACAGTCACTAGGAGCCTTGACATATGCATACGTCTCTGCAACGAGTCAAAGACTTCAAAGTACGGGGGAAAGTGGAAAGCGGCCTTCTCACGAGCATTCGCTCATGTGAAAGAGTGTCCTGAGATTTGCCAGGCCCTCTCGGGAAAGCCAGCCTCCGTCCTGCTTGGCCCCTGGCAGACCATTCACTGCTGGTCCCGCCCCGTTCTCAAAGGAGAGCCTGCTTTCCTACAAACATGCTCGCCTACGTCGTGTTGACCCCCCAAGAAAGACAACATTACAAGGGGACCAGAGCCCAAAACGTGTACACCCGATGCAGCAAGGTGTATGAATCAATGGACGAAGTCGTTGCTTGGGACATAAACAAAGACACCCTGGACGGCATCACGATGTCTGGGAAAGGAGCATTCCTACTATACCACACCGCCCTAGATGTGGAAGTTGAGGGAACCACAAAGGGGAAGGTGACTTACACCTACCCTGGAAGGGCAGAGATGCAAGAAGCGATCACCCAGGGAGTATTCCACGCAATCTGGGGAACTCATTTAGAAGATCTTAGTATACCCCCCCTGATAACTACGAAGAAAAATGACTGGATGAAGAACAGAAGCAAAACACAAAGAAAAATAGAAATACTATAGAAAAACTCATGACGGGGTGAAAAATGAAATAAAAACCATAATAACAATCACTAATATACAATGCGCCACGTCTGGCTGAGCAGTCGCAGCACAACTCTGCAACTGCCACCACGCAACAGTCCTACTACTGCAACCACACCGACGGTCAGTCCGCATGGATAGCCTGGATAGGACGGACAGTTGAAGCGCAACTGCAACTGCCAACGCGCAGCAGTTCAGCTGCAGAGATGTGCTAAGATATTGCAACGCAACCGTTGCGCGGGTTCTGTTGAGTTACCCACCGGATTGCCTCTACATGCATATGATAAATTAAAATTATGATTATTCGTCTATACATAGAATATGGGCGGGAAAATTGAACGTAGCAGAGTTAAGGTGCATCTACTACATGATATAACCCTACATAGAATTTGATGGAACCTCGACTGATCTCAGGTGAGAGACACAACGGACCCTCAATAAATACTTGAAAATATAAAGTTAAACTTCAGGGTTTACAATCAACAATTCCAAAATGGAATTACAATGGAAAATGTAAACTCCATATAACCTTGAAAGGAATTGAATAAACTTCTTTATCATCGGCAATGTTGTGGTATAAACACAACCTCATCTAGAATCTTGTTTAGCAATTCAAGATTTCTCCGAATATAAGAGGCGATGATGATAAATAGGGACTCAACTGATCTCATCGGAAGAAGTCCCTTCAAAGAAAGTTCGAACTTGAATATATGTGTACTGAACTTTGTTAGAATAGTTCACTTAACATAGTCTGCTCTAAACAATTTTTACACCGAGAACTAAATTTTAAAATTATTTATAAATAACAAATGGATAAAATATATATGTTTTAAAATGAAGTATTTTTTTAACTTTATTTGAATCAATGTAAATTTAATAAATATCAACAACTTTAATGCGATTTGATTATTAAATGGTAATTTTTGATTGTGATGTCACCTATGAACCTAGGCGCGCTTCCTGTTGGTGACAGAGAAAACTACGTACTGCTTTACCGACTAAATGGACATCGTACCACTCTCAGACTAATAGTCATCGGAATTTTTAATTTTAAGTTTTTACTACCCTAAAAAATTTTAAAATTAGAAAAAAAATTCTTCGTTTTTCGACTATATCTTTTTAACGAAAGGTCCTATCGAAAAACGGAGGGCTTCTTGTGCCACGGACTTTCAAGATCTACAACTTTGGTCTCTTGACTTTTTCTCGTATCTCGTCTCCTTCACCTTTAGATAGCGTTAGATTTTTGAAAATCAACATTTTTTACACACGTTATGAAAAACCTACATGTCGGCAACGCAGATTGGGCTTTGAGGACATCCTATACTTTCCACAAAAAAGGTTCTCGGTAGTAGAATATAGACGTTGTTTGACAGACTTCCAGTTTCAGTACTGCAAATGATTCATACTACGCTTAAGAGGATCTAGGTTTCAAATGTACACGAGGGAACCACAAAGAGGAAGGTGACTTGCACCTACTCTGGAAGGACAGAGACGCATGAAGCGATTACCCAGGGAGTATTCCACGCAATTAGGGGAACTCATTTAGAAGATCTTAGTATACTCCCCCTGATAACTACGAAGAAAAACGACTGGATGAAGAACAGAAGCAAAATACAAAGAAATAATGAAGAGGTTTTGGGAAGAACGGAAAAGAATGCAAAATCATGAGAAAATTTAAGTCAAACACTGTCCTAGTGGCAACAATGTTGATAATAATAATAATAATATGTGTGTGTGTCAGTGAACACGATAACTCTCGTTAAAATGGTCCGATCCACTCCGATCGAGACCAAATTTGGTAGAGACGTGTATTCCCACAAATCCTCGGACGAGTTCGTAAACAAGACATATCGGTCAATAGTAACGGGTAGTTGGAGGGGGTCTTGTACCCCAAAAAGGGGGTTTTTGCGTTTTTCACATGTAATTTTAAAAATATCTAATTTTATATTTCACCATTAGAATCAGCTTAAAAAACTACACAATTAAGTTTCTTAAAGTTTTTCTCTATCTCCAACGGTTACCGAGATAATAAAAAATCTAAACACAGTACATTGTATTGTGGGGCTCCAATGTTAATCTTATGGAGGATAGGGAAAAACTAATATTTCCATATTAATGATTATTTTTGGATAAAACTTGATATTTAACTTCATCTGGTTAAGATCTATCCATTTATGCTTAAAAATCATAGTTTAAGTGTTTATCATGGCAGCAAACCTGCATACTCTTTTTCCATGTTAATCATATAGGGAATAGGCAAACTCCTTTATTTATGGACAGATGTTGATGAAAGATGGTATAAATGTTAAGAAATGACTTCTTTCATTATTCCTCACAGCAGCAAATCTGCACACTCTTTCCCATGTTATTCTTATGGGGAATATAAGCAAATAATTCTCATGTTTATGGACAGATTTTTATAAAACTTGTCATATATTATTATTATTTATAATTGATTTGGAAATTCGCTGAGTACGTAGGTATGCTGCGTCGGGGGTATTTATTATTAAAGTATTATTTACAATACGAACCTGAAGTGGTGAAAGAAGAATTTCAACTTTTTGTAGTATTTCTTGTCGATGAGCTTTTTGAATAGCAGTTTTAAATAATAGTGTAAATAAAGAAATATTGAATAATAAGGTAGCTATTCTAAATTCAGGAAGTATTATTAACACGTGAAGTATCATTGTGCTTATTGATTAAAAAGCCATTACCTTGTTTTGTAATAACAAAGACAAAATTTAATATGACCCTTCTCTTGTTAAATACATCTTGTTGGTAGGTCCGAATTTGTCACCACTCGTGAAAAAAAATATTAACATAGATTCACATTTTTAAAACTATTTTAACATAAACTTGTTATTCACTGTAAGGTCAAATCGTCCAATAAAAAACCCGTTCAAAATATTCTTATTATCTTGAGAGAAACATAATCCCCACAAAATTTGGGGACAAATTTCAAAATGTACGAGATGTCTGACACAAATTTGACGGCTACTTTTGAAACCTTTCTTTGTTAAATGTTATTTTAATAAGTTTTGATAATGTAATAGTCTCACAGAAAGTATTTTAGTGTTTAATTTACTTTTGAATGGAGAAAGTGTGTCTGGCTCACTGTGGCTCTCCTATAGGACAATGTCCTTAACAGCCAAGGATAGATTTTTGGATAAGTTTGGTTGCGGGTTTGTGTGAGGTGTAGATTGCGGGTAATTGAGGTGGTTTGATATGCAGGGTGTCCATGAAAAACGTTTCAGGACTTCGGTGAGTGGTTGGGTACATTAAAAGGAAGAAAAAAATTCCAATAGAGGTATGGCCTAAAACGCTTATTTTCTCAGGTATTCGTCATTTTTTCACAAAATACTTTTTAATTCAAATATTTTTTAACAGAATATTTTAAAATTTGGTATGAGTTTTACAGTAATCGATTAGTATTATTAAAAAAAATAACTAGCATGATCCAAGCTCAAAATCTAAAAAACATTTAATTTTTAAATGGCCGCCATTTTAGATTTTGAGCTTGGATCATGCTAGTATTTTTTTTAGTATACTAGTTTAAAATACGTACCAAATTTAAAATAATCCGTTAAAAATGTTTGAAATAAAATATATTTTGTGGAAAATTTAGGCCATACCTCCATTGGAACTTTATTCTTCCTTTTAACGTACCTAATCACTCACCGAAGTCCTGAAACGTTTTTCATGGACACCTGTATATGTTGGGTTAATTGACTGAGAAAACAAGTTTTTGATACAAAGACCGTATCTAGACCGGGGACACGTAGCCTCCGCCCATAGGAATGTCCGGCTTTGTTTTTGTTGTGTTGGGCTGAGGTTCAAGGATGAATTTATTTTTCTACTAGGTTGGATAGAAGAAGATGAAGACAAAACCCAGAATAAGGCAGGGATTAGTGGCCCACACCCAAACGAATATCTTACTTTTATCTGTTGTAAGTAATTATATGGAAGCAGTGCTGGAGTACGGAGTAGGGAAACCATAGTCCTGGACAAAGCCAGGACCCGACCCGACGTCTGGACTATGGGATGTAAAGGTTTTTGATAAAACTGAAATCTGAACCAAAATTACAATAAATAAAAAACATTAATATTCATTGTTTGAAATTCATTATTTGTGATGGTGGATCTATGTTATTTAGATTTTATTGCGGACATTTTCCATCAAGATTTTATGTAAAATCAAATTTCACGACGTTTCGGGACCTGGAATTTGACCGTCCTCAGGCGAACTAATATCTTAAACATAACACGATTAATACTTTACCTTTGATAGTTGCCTATGTTCTTGAGTAGTTGGAAATATAATTACTTTTCTTGAAACTGGACAAACGTAAATAACAATTAATACATAATAATAAGAGTAAATGTTTTATTTATAAGTTATTTGACTGATTTAAACTTTTGTTTCAGCTTCAGACCGGATTATGTATTAATTGTTATTTATGTTTGTCCTGTTTCAAGAACAGTAATTATATTTTATCTTTGATAGTTGCCTCTGTATTTAAGACATCCAACTACTCAAGAACATAGACAACTATCAAAGGTAAAGTATTAATTGTGTTATGTTTTAGATATTAGTTCGCATAAGGACGGGATCAGATTCCAGATCCCAAAACGTTGTAAAACTTTGTTATACATAAAATCGTGACGGAAAATGTACGCAATAAAAAATCTAAATAACAGTAATATTCAATAATACAACTGGTACGTGGTTTTTGTAATCCGCATAAAGCAGGCTTAGATAAGTGTTATTTGCAGAACTGAATAAGAACAAACATTTACCCTATGATAGGATGTTAACCCTCCAGGTGCTAACATCTCACTATGAGATGTCAGCGAGGTGCAAAATTGTATAGCTCCATCAAAGTCAAAAATTACTGTCACGGTGCTGCCATCTGCGAGCTAATACATGCAACTACTCTGTAGTTCCCTATTCTGACGCTTGAGTTCGTTATTTTGCCGCTAGAGTATGCTTTTAGAGCCAAATAAGTGCTTTCTCAGCACCATGAATCCCGAACATAAGCAATCCCAATTTGGCTTGCAAATGTGTAGTATAGTGGCGTGGAGGGCCCACCTTACATAAACGGTGACCGGCTTGGGTGGACGTTGACGGCATTTGTAGGCTTAATTAGGATTGAAGTGGACACCTATTTTGCTTTTATGGTTAGTGGTTATAAGGGGGGTGGCATGTTTTGTGTATACTTGGTATTTTATGAATAGTTGCATAAAAATAACAAAATTTAAATAGTCATAGCACTTGGAGGGTTAAAACAATTTTTAAGCACCGCCACACACCGGTAGCGGGCACAGAACGGGTTGGTGGCCGGGATCCTTGGCAGAACGCCAGACCCGCACATCGGCTTTTCTCATTTAATCTTCCCTGTTTCCAGCTCGAAACACTTCATCTTCTTCAAGTTCGCCCTCATCTAGCCCGGCCCCGCTCTCTTTCTTTACTGCATCCTCTCACTATCTGTTTACTGTTTGCAAAATGAAAACAATAAATTACTTAATTAAATTTTAAATAACATTTGACCTAGTATAAAAATAACAAAGGAACATTTTTATTTAGCTTAACACTTTCCATTTTTCACTATTATTTAAAAATATTGTTGTTGTATACGTCATCACTGAAAGTTTTCACTTAGTTTTCCACCTTTTCCAACTTTTTTTAAAGTAAAAAATACTTTAAACTTACTACTTTTGCTGTGTTGTAAACTAAGTTTTTTGTATTACTGTATGTTAAACTAAATTCTTTACATCACAATAAAGTATGCATGATTTTCTTTTTACTCAGTGTTTGGAAATCATCAAGTTTGAACAATTTATAAATGTTGTTAAACGATTGTTACTTACATTAGATGTTTGTTGAGGAATTTGAAGCTTTTCCATAATCTTTGAAACAACATATTCAAGTAGTTTGTGTTTTATAGTACAGTTCAGTTGGATGGATATAACAGATATGCTGTCCGGATTTGAACAGTTGATGCTATTACAATGCAATTTTGAATTTAATCCAAGAAATAAACTAATCGTGAAAACAGTTAGATATTAACATTCATACAGCATTCGTAGCAGTCACATTATACAGGCTGTTCATTAAAGCCGGGGTCAAAGTTCGAGTGATTATAGTACTCATCAAAATAAACATCTATAAAGATATGTCGAAAAATCCTAGTGCGATATGATTAACATAACAAATTACTTGATATTGTCTCCCCATGAGCCCCGCTCGCTCAGTTGCCTCCCTCTGGCACCAATCTAATTGAATTAACTTCCCATGTCCAACAAGATAACCAACTTTACTACTTCTTAAATTGAAGCACATAACACTACAAAGCGGCATTAGGTACTTTATACTTATATTACAAAAATACAAGATCGAAGGGTCTATTTTTTCAAAACTGTTATATTTTCACACTTAAATGAATAGTATACAGTTATGGTAATAACTTAATATTCATTTTCAGGATCGTATATTGAGTTAGTGACTTTTTAGATTGGAAACTAATATTATAAAATTTTATTTTATTCTGGGCAATAGCCAGATAAAATATAAATGTTAGATACTTTTATCATTTAACACACCACAAACAAGTAGTTTTAGGCTTTACCTGATTAAATATTAATCTGAAGGTATAAAGAATAGTGCTAAATATATACACCAATCTTAACTTGTTCTATATTAGCATTAGCTTCAATTACGTAATTTTATTTTGTAGTTATACAGTAGAATTAATGCTTTTTACAATGACTCAACCTACTATACAAAGTAGTACTTTAATCTCTGGAATATCAATCAATCAATATCTTTATTCATTAAATATACAGGGTGTTTCAGAATTCCCTACCAATACTCTTGGGCATTGTTCCTGGGTAAGAAGCATATCTAAATATCATATTTAAATTGTCCGGAAGTGCTTAGTTACTCACACAGCCTTCATTTAGTTTTTTTCACTTCTAATTTTTTCTGAATAGTGGTTAAACGTACGGAATTGAAACTTTGCACATACATTTATGACAACTAGACAAAACTAAATAAAAAACATGACAATTTCTCTAATTCATAAAACAAAATGGCGGCCATTTAAAGTTTTGTTTCTCAAATAATTCGTGAACCGTTGATTAAACAGAAAATTAACAGGAATAACTTTCTTAAGGTAGTGTAATAACACATCGATTGACACCAAATTGTTTTATATGAGACAAATATTAACTGATATATGACAGTTTTAGTGATAGGTGACCGCTAGAGCTCAGTTGCAGTGCATGTGACGAAAGTCTGCCGATCGATTGTTTCAATCGATTTGTAGTTAAATTACCTAAAAAAAGGTTATTCCTGTTAATTTTCTGTTAAATCAACGGTTCACGAGTTATTTGAGAAACAAAATTTTAAATGGCCGCCATTTTGTTTTATTAATTTGAAAAATTGTCATGATTTTTTGTTGTTTTGTCTAGTTGTCATAAATGTTTGTGCAAAGTTTCGATTCCGACGTTACGGGATGTGTAATCTGATCCTGTCCTTAGGCGAACAAAAATTTAAAACATTAACACAAAAACAAATTAAAACAATTAACGCATCATCCGGTTTAAAGCTGAAAATAAAACATTAAACCAGTCAAAAAACTTACAAACAAACTATTCACTAACCATTACACACATAAGAAACATAAAATGTAATGTTACGGAGACTCAAAGACAACCGTTGGGTTTGAGTCTGACCAAATAACTAATTTTATTCATTATAATATATAATTATTCAGAACACATCAAAATACTAAATCACATGAACCTATAATGATCTATGGCATGCAAGAAATTGTAATAAAAACTACTAAATTTTAGGGTTAACAATTGAATCGGTCATTTCAGAAACGACGATGGTAAGTTATCGATTGTATTGAAAGCGAGTCCCAATTACTATTAGCAATGAGAGAAAATCAGCTGATTTTTGGATTACAAAAAATAAGGAGGAAACTCTTTCGTCTGTAATATATTTCGTTTGTTCCGTAATTAGCTCAATATTTTACGCAGTCTCACGAAAAATATAGTTCATAACACGGGTCTAAAGTGAATTTTCGTTACTCACCGTAATGCAACCTTGAGCTGGTACGATAACAATCCTTAAGCCCCATGTAATTAAATATACTATTGCTTCGTATAAATAATATTTAACGTATTATCTCTATAGTTACCAGTTCAAATAGTACTAATCAAACCTTGTCCTTTACCACACCATGACTAAGATTGACCAAATATATAAAGAGATATTACAACAGTTATTTCAGTAGTTGAGCTGAAATAAGAGTGGTGATTTAACAAAATAGATGTTCAATTAAAAATACGACATTTATTTATCACACTACATCCAAATACCTAACTATGTTTTAAATTTGGGCCACTTCTACAATGTCTCGAGTTTGCCTTAATTTTTCCGGTATTCCGCTCGGAAATAATCAAGTTGACCTTTGAACTATATCCAGAGGATTCGCTCGAGTAAAAATAGACGCGTCTGAGAGCTTTGAATTCGCTTTTGCCCACATCTTCTATGATGTACCGTCGGAATTTTTAAACGAATATAAATATTTCATCCATATAAACCTCATCCAGTGTATATTACCCCGTATTTTCATATTATAATGAGATGTTCACATTTTATTTTTGTTTTCTGTTTCCTTATATAGTTTACTACTTTTACCCATTATTTTTTGCAATGATATGCAAGGAAGCCTCGGTTTTACATAAAATTCAATATTCATTTAGTAGAATTGATTTCAAAATGAAACAAACTATGTTTGAATGGATATAATAGTAACATTTCTACTCGATTTTCCATACAAAGACATACGCTGTACTGCATAGTTTTTCTAAAACCTGTTTCACCTACAGTTGAGAAATGTCTATGTCAAAGGTTCCAACATATATCAAATTTTCTATAGTCTTCAAGCGACCAGATTGTTTCGATTTTTTTTAAGAGGTAAAGAGGATGTTGTAACAGAAGCTTCAACATATTGTACAAAAGTGTTTCTACTAGCACGTTAGCTCAGGGGTAACTCTGGCCCAGTAGGTCGAAAACACCTGCTTGTCAGATGATGAGTGATCATTCCTGGATAGCCTTCAGTAACTTCGTAACGCCTATCAATAAATACTGTTAACTTTAAGACTGGTACTGAAGTTTAATAGCAATACGGCTTCCTTGTGAAGTATTAGATATTCTGGGTTGCGACATAATCAATAACAATACTGAAACGGTAATAACATTCTCACAAAACAAAATAAATCCGGGTGGGTTGATTCACATTTTTCTTTTGTACAGTATTTATTCACTTTATAGTTTTACATTATTGTTTCTCTCTTCCCGGACAAATAAATGGCAACGCATAATGGACATACATACATACATTATTTTTATACAGGGTTATCATAAAAGAATGGTGCGTTTTCGAACATAGTTTAGAGAAAAACCAAATTACTTACAGTTAATGTTTTTTATTCATCTATTTGGTTGTCTCAAACGGTTTTTATACATGGTTAATAAATTTAAATATGTGCCCCCTTAGTCGCTCGACAAATGTCCAAACGTTAATCAATTAATTTCTCTCCAAACATTCGCTAACATTTCTTCGGTTATGGTTGTCATTGCTTTATTAATCCTGTTTTTTAAGTAGTTAAGGTCGCGAATAAACCATGTTTTTGATGTAACCCCACAAGAAAAAAATCACAAGGTGTCATTAAATATGTGCCCCCTTAGTCGCTCGACAAATGTCCAAACGTTAATCAATTAATTTCTCTCCAAACATTCGCTAACATTTCTTCGGTTATGGTTGGGTCCACAAGAAAAAAATCACAAGGTGTCAGGTCTGGACTCCTTGGAGGCCACAGCATAAGTCCAACCAAGTCCGTGACCAAAGTACTAATGTGTAGGGAGGTATTGCCCTGCCTATAGACATTAGACCAGTCCACATTGAACAACTTTAGGTCCAGCCTATCGTAATTGATAACACTTCGAGCAACATTGGCGGGCTCGGCGTCGAGGCGGCCAGCAGCTCGCAGTTGCAGTGACGTCACGGGCTCGGCGTCGAGGCGGCCAGCAGCTCGCAGTTGCAGTGACGTCACGGGCTCGGCGTCGAGGCGGCCAGCAGCTCGCAGTTGCAGTGACGTCACGGGCTCGGCGTCGAGGCGGCCAGCAGCTCGCAGTTGCAGTGACGTCACGGGCTCGGCGTCGAGGCGGCCAGCAGCTCGCAGTTGCAGTGACGTCATGTAATGATCAGCGGGCAATTGTTTACATTTGGATAAAATATGACATTTTAATGAAACTTTCAAAATATTTCATCACAGCTGTTAATTTCGTATACACTAAATTTATTAAACTTGACACTGCACGCTTTTATGCTCTCTGCGGCGCAGCCATTTGAACGAATTTGATCAAATTGTGAATCCAAACTATTCCCAGACCCCCTTGAATACAACCAAACATTTTAGGACCAGCCGTTTAGGAGTTCACCTACACACACACATACAATTACTTTACACCGATTTAATAAATTTTATATTTTACTTTCAAGGTTAAATAAACACTGTGACCACGGGGTAATCCCCATTTTGAAAAAAATGATACATGTAAAAATCATCTGAATCAAACGATTCATATACAATTCAAATTAAAAAAACACATACTTTGTATTCATAATCCATCTTAATGCCTAGAATGACCAATACAACGGCATAAACCTATTCGTTACGGAGAAAAGACAGAGGAAAAATTAGGAAATGTACCAAATGAATTATTTGAGTGTTTAGATTTGATTTCAAAATATATATAGCAAAGACATTATATTAAAAAAACTATGAATTTAACTGAAAGAGAACTTAAATATAATAATACTAATACTTATCATATCTGTGAATAAAATTATTTTAATGGTGATAAAAGAATAAAAGTAAGAGGTCATTTTAATTTAACATGAAAATATAGAGGTGCAGTATATTTCAGTTTTAATATAAATCTTAAATTTCCTCGAAATATTCCAGTATCCTGTCATAACAATTCATATTATAATACTCATTTGTTTAAAAAGGAATTAGCCAAAAATATGGTCAAATTGATTTAATTGCTAATACAGATGAAAAATGAATACATTTTACAGTAAATTCAGGATATTGTTTTGAATTTAAAAATTATAAACCAAGAACATTTATAAAATTCTCATTTGTGGATACATTTAGATTCATGGCTTCATCAACTAGCTAACACTATTTTTTCAACACTTATATGAATATACGGGAAATATATAAGCTGATATAATTGAAAACTAGTGTGAAACGGTTTAAATATTACCTTCTTAAGATATATTTCCTTACAAATTTACAGATGACATTGAAAACTGAAATTATAATAAAATATTAGATGGATCACATATAATGTAATTGATATAATTGAAAACTATAGTGAATCATTTGTAATATTAATATTATTGTATTTGAACAGGATGATCATATGAAAAAGTATATTGAATTGACAAAAATATATATTGAGTTCAGACAAAATCAGATTTTGAAAAGGACTTCTTAAAGTTAATTAATAATTAAGTCTTTGGGAAAACAATGGGAAATGTAAGGAATAGGTACAATATAAAATTAGGTGATGAAAAATATTCATTAAAACAAGCTAAAAACTAAAGTTTAAAACTTTTCGTTTGATAAAGATTGCATTGCATCACATATGATTAAAGAAAAAGTTAAATGTGATAAACCAATAGGAATTTCAGTTTTAGAATTATGATCAAAATTATTAATGTATGAGTTTTACTACGAAAAGCTAAACAATATGATCAAAATACAAAATTTGTGTATATGGATATAGTTAGTTATTTAGTGGACGTTTGATAAAGATTGCATTGCATCACATATGATTAAAGAAAAAGTGAAATGTGATAAACCAATAGGAATTTCAGTTTTAGAATTATGATCAAAATTATTAATGTATGAGTTTTACTACGAAAAGCTAAAAAATATGATCAAAATACAAAATTTGTGTATATGGATATAGTTAGTTATTTAGTGGAATAAACTAATTGGAGATCCTTATAAAACTATCAAAGAAAATGTGAATGAGTTTGATACAAGTGATTATAAGAATGTTACAATGAAAATAACAAAAACGTGATTGGTAAAATTTAAAGTTGAGTAGAATGGTGCTGCTTTGTTTAAGTATTGTGACCTGAGAACAAAACTGTATTGTTATAAATATGATAATAGGAATTCTGTAAAAAGGAAAGGAATCAAGAAAATTGTTGTTAATAAGACAATACATATTGCTGATTTTATGAAATGTTTGTTAGAAGATAAAGAACAATATAAGGAAAGGACATGTATAAGAAATTGTAAACATGAGATAAACGCAATAATTATTACAATAAATAAATTAGCACTTAGCAACGAAGATGATAAAAGATAACTCACACACGCAAGCACGCACACATGTTTACGCTAACAGGTTTGCATGCACAGATATCCCCTAACCAACAAAACCCGGTTCCTGTCTTGGTCTCTGGAGACGAGCGGTCACGGGTTCGAATCCTACCCCGAAGCCAACGACAAATTAAAGTAATACAATAAAGGAAGTACGCACGCACCCCACACACACACATACACGCACGCACACCCACTCACACACTTATACATAGGCGCACCCTCACATATATCCTTTTTTCAACAATGAACCGGTTCGAGCCTTGGTCTCCGGAAAAGAGTAGTCAATGGTTCGTATCCTAAGCCGGAACCAACGACAAAAAATAATACATTAAAGTATTTGTGTGCGTGCTTAACACAAATACAAATATTCACATACACACACACACACACAGATATACGCACACACAAACACAGGTATACGCATGCACAACCGCAAGCACAGGGGGCCACTGGTTCAAATCTAAGACGCGACCCGGGGCATTTTGTTAAATAATTTTGCGGGCTCACATATTTACATACACATACCCCAGAGTAATGGTTAACGTCACGACCTCCGGAGGTGAAGAGTCTCGGGTTCGAATCCTACGCCGGAACTAACGACAAAATAAAGTATACACGAAAAAATTCAAATAATTTTATTTATTACCATCAAAGTTATTAATAATAATTATTGTTAATTTTTTGCAAATAATTTTGCGGGCTCACATATTTACATACACATACCCCAGAGTAATGGTTAACGTCACGACCTCCGGAGGTGAAGAGTCTCGGGTTCGAATCCTACGCCGGAACTAACGACAAAATAAAGTATACACGAAAAAATTCAAATAATTTTATTTATTACCATCAAAGTTATTAATAATAATTATTGTTAATTATTAACAATTAAATTTATTTCATAATTAATAAAAATATTTAAAATGAACGGTCCAAAGGTCACCGAGATCGCCTACCCTCAACATACAACCTCCGGGATTCCCAGGGTACAAAGTCCAATGACCGAGGTCAAATCTGGCTGAGGGGGGGTCCCTAGTAGTGTCGTTTCACCCCTTTCATTTTGCAGGGCACGCAGGTTGCATGGATTAAACCAGATTGCCCACAATAGCATATGACAGAGTTTGGAAAATTATTATTTTTCTATATAACCTTGAAATTCGGTCTGGTAATCAGGCGGAGGCATGTCAGTGAAATTGAAATGGCGTTAAGCTATTGAGTTTACCGCACCAGAAGAATGCGGGGATCTGTGTCCCAAGCCGAAACGAGTATCTGGCTTTGTCTTGTAGGAGGGATTTAAAAGGTAGAAGAGCCGGAGTAGGGAAACCACAGTCATAGACAAGGCCGGACTTGTGAGTCCTAACCCGAACTATAATCGAAACTGTGGAGGTTGGTGGATAGAGCCGGGTTAGAATCTGTATCTGAAACATGATAAACATTAATACATTCAATACAAGGTGGTGGCGTAACTAGATCGAGATATATTTTTACATAAGATTAAATAGGGCCTCAGCTGGTCTCAGGTGAGAGAAACAGTAGAAGGCCCTCCAA
Organism: Nephotettix cincticeps; assembly: GCA_023375725.1. Lineage (NCBI taxonomy): Eukaryota > Metazoa > Arthropoda > Insecta > Hemiptera > Cicadellidae > Nephotettix > Nephotettix cincticeps. The sequence continues at coordinate 12,992,481 of CM041789.1, read as the reverse complement.
AAATCAATATTAATTTTACAACAATGAGAGACATGATTCTTTTATTAACAATTCACTACACATAGCCTGCTTTAAACAATTTTTACACCGAGAACTAAATTTTGAAATTATTTATAAATAGCAAATGGATAAAATATATATGTTTTAAAAAGTAGTATTTTTTATAACTTTATTTGAATCAATGTAAATTTAAGAAATATCAACAACTTTAATGCGATTTGATGATTAAATGGTAATTTTTGATTGTGATGTCACCTGTGAACTTAGGCGCGCTTCCTGTTGGTGACAGAGAAAACTACGTACTGCTTTACCGACTAAATGAACATCGTTCTACTACTCACAGATTGTGGCTCTGCCAGTGGGTTAACAGCCACACTGTTTATGCCTCATTAACCTTACCACGTGTATATATATATATAAATTACTGTAATAATAAGCAAATAATATTTTTCTGTTTCTTAATATATATAAATAATAAATAGCTTCTTCCCAATGGGAAGTTCGCAAAAAAAATACTGTAATAATAATTTAAATATACCTATAACAAAGTCGTGATAAAGACCAAATTTATAACTCGGTAACGGCTGGACCTATTCTCTGCTCCGATTAACATATAAGCAAATTCGGTTCAGGATATAGACTTAGTGCTTAGCTCAACTGGTCTGTAAAGTTTTTTGATATGTCTTAGCTCTGGGTGGCGGGTGTTGGCAATTTGTAAGATGGAAATTTGAAACGAGTTCTCTTTATTTTCACCAGTTGACAGCGAATATGTTCGTCATAATTAGTGAAGGTTTGTAACTGTTATGAAAAATAAAACCTTTATAGATTACTGGTTGATTTGTTTGCTCCGGTGTAAATATTAGCTGTTTTCTGTCAGTTTAAATCATGAATATTAGATTACGCGAGTATTATTATAAACAATTTTTAGAATTATTTTTAAGCGATTTAGAATATTTAATATTTCCTAAAAAACCGTTTTACAGTTAGATTTGGTTTAGATAAAGCTAGGTCAGAACATTGTGAATAGATCCAATTAAATTTTTTTTCGTCATACTGCTTCAAAAATAGCTGTTTTAGATACGTTTATGTGTTGAAGAGCAAAAGTTGTGCTTTTTCTTCCTAGGACTAAACCTAATATATGATGATTTTTTTAGCCCTAGGCTGCAAAAAGATAATTGTTAATGACACTTTTGATTCGAGGTCAGCATTCGATTGTAAATAATCGAAAAAAGTAACTGCAACAATGACTATCGATTGTTTTTGTGTATTTTGGACGTTCCGGACATAGATTGTGAAACTGGTAATCGACTATTAAATCGATTAATACTAGAGTGTATTGTAACATGTATTTCAATAATCATTTGGTTCACTCAGATGACCTAACAATGTTTAGTGTGCATTAAATAAGTACATGAACAAGAATCTGTACAACTGTACAAAGTAACAGAGAGTTACATTCGAAACCAACACAGCGAGACAGATTTCAAATGTAATATGCAAGGGCCACGTAATCCGAGAAATATATAAGAGACCCTAAAGTTCCAACTCACATTATCAGGGAAATAGTGGATTAAAACAACAATATTACATCAACAAATTATTCTAACTAAGGGTTTAGTTAGCTTGAATTTTGTGTACAAACACTACGGTTACACAGGTTGAATCACGTAAGGGGTCCAAAATTGATTAAAAAAACCGTTGGTCCTACAATGGTTGAATAAAATTATTTCCCACCAAACAGAACCCCTAGGAATAAAGTGAAAATATTTTTATTTTTTAAATACAGAGTATACCAGAAAATGAGGGTCAATAGTTCGAATCTCGGAAATATCAAATACGAACATATGTCTTGTTAAGCACCATATTGAAGCACTCGCTAATACAAACGTTTTGGAGCAATCAGATTTTGATATCTCGATTCGTTTCAAAATGGCGACCCTGAAAAAATCCAAATCTCTTGAAAACTCTGTATTTTCCTTAAAAATGCAGATTACTCTATTTTGATTAAACAATTATATTCCTTATGAGCTAATTTTTATTCTAATATGAAACACTACAATACTATATCAAAAAATAGTTTTTGTAAATATGTACATTTTAAATATCATATATAAAAATTATATATTTTTAAAGCTATTGCAAACCAAACAGCTTTAAATTCTAACCTTATCCATATTTTAGTTTACAAATTATCAAACAAAATGTTGTTTTTCCCATAAGAAACGCATGCTAATTGTTTAACATTAATTAAATTTAATAAGCAGGGAAAATTTAACTTCATGTCAACTTAGGAAGAATTGAAATAACTTCTTTATCATCTGAAATATTGTTATAAAACTTAGTATACAGCCTCATCTAAATACTTATGTTGAAAAATTTATTTTTCTCCTCGTTGCAGTAAACCTACTTACTATTTTCCCATAAAATTCTCATGTATAATAAGTTATCAATAGGAATATTTTTACATTTTTCCTAAAAATTAGTTAAAATCAATATCCAATAGTAGTATCAATAGTAGGAACATGAATTCAGATATAAAATGTAGATTCAACCTATGATTAACCTTGCTTCGTCACCACAAATAATTCCTAAATAAATGGGAATTAATTTATTTTACAGGTCTGCTGCTACGGGGTATCTACAAATGTTAATGATATGAATTAGTAGTATCTACGATGTAGTATATACTCCAATGTTGTAGTTATTTAAACAGTCACAACAACATACTTCTTTACATCACTGCGCGAGTGGTTCACGAAGTTTACGCTCTTGGCGCTAATGTACAATATTGGTTAGTGCTGCGCTCCGACGGGAGCTGTTACAACTAACTGGAGTGGTATTAGAGATTGTCTCTTTTAGCAAACCCTTGATGTGTTTTATTAAAATTAAACGGATTAAGTTATCTCCTTACATACAATCGTGTGAAAAATTAAACCATATAATCTGAATTAACAAAGCAAAACTCACATAATACATGAAAATTACCTGAAAAAACGTTTATAGTATCCTAGTTAGTTTTACTTCTCACAGTTATTATAGCGTTTAATGAAACTTATAGGCAATTATTTCTCGGCACTGCGCTACGTCTAAGATCTTGTACCTCAGTCTTAAATACCAAATTTCAGTATGACAAATTTTCATTGAGTAAATTGATTCTTTCTACTCAAGGATTTTTAGAGCGGTTATGGCTCCTTTCGGAGGTCTCTGTCTTGATGTTCTGAATCTATTCGTTAATTGTTGGGGGATGAAGGCAGTTTGACAGAGGGCAGTCAAGAGGCCACTAGCATATTCGTAAAGCCTTGGCGACGTCTGAGCCGTTTCGTCGTTCCATCTCTTCTTAACAAGCTTCTTGTCATTCGTCTATCCTTCTCTTGTGAATAAGCTTCTTGTCTTTTGGCTACTTCTTGAGTCCCTCAAGGGATTGTGTGATGGAAGTAGATGGAGTCTCTAAGATTGTGCTGTCTTGGCTGGTGGATCTAAGGGCTTATCAGAGGTTTCCACTTGATTCTCCTGGCCTTGCGGAAGTAGTTGCTTTGCGTTTATTCAAGGTCTCTTCGTTAGTTGTAGAGGGTTGTTGGCGAGCGTCTTTCTTTTTAAGATATTACGGTGGCCTCCAAATTGATAGAGGATGAGAATGGAAATATTTCTCTCATTCTGGTACTTCCACCCATCCTGGTCCCGTCCCTCGAGTGTTTCCATACTATGGTTATCTGGATTATCTTAGCGTTCATAACTCTGTTTTGAAGCAATTTACCCCTTGTCGTTTGCAGGTGCAATGTGAAGAGATCCTTAATTTGTGCTCACCATACAATTCGACCTTTAATGGCTGCCTCGTTCAGCGGGGATTTTTTTGAAGTAGTCCAGCGTATCTATAAATAGGAATCCCCATTGATGCACGTGCAGCGTTTCTTCTTCCTTTGTTGTCTTGTAATCTATTGTTGAAGCGTCATCCATCTACCAATGACACGCACACTATGGCTTGATGGTCCCCATGTGTCATACCTCCATTGACAAAGCATCGTGTTCTGAGCGGGTTTCTTGATGGTCCCGTGTGGGCTTCTGCTCGATGAAGCTGGTTTCAAAGAAAAAAAATGTTGTTAATTTTGATCAGCATAAATATTTCTTTAGGTAAACTGTTAATGTATTATGTTCATTTCGTTATAATAATCTATTACAGCATCTTGGATACCATAAGCTAGTCTGTGTTGCTACATGGGTTTGTACTTTATTTTTCTTGGAGTTACGAATGTTAAGTAATACAACGATAGGTAGAAGCACGTCTGATATCTGCAGGTGGCGCTGTGTGTGTCGATCGTTGAAATGAAGACCTACGCAATTGAAGTTCTATATAATTTAATCATGTAAACATAAATATAATTATCCGTCCATACAAATATTTTTACTACAATTCAATTTATGTCAGCTAAAATTTTCTGTTGTCCCTCCCTTTATTTTCGGTCCCGGAAATTGTAGCTTATCCTCCACATTTCAGTAAATCAAAAATATCAAAGACAAGCGAAATACGAATTTTAACTGATTTTACTTTTATGAGAACAGTATTTAATTGAATGACCAACAACTTGTGAAGTTTTTTCACTCATTCGCCTTTATTCGGGTGCCCCTTTGTGGGCAATTTATCCAAAAGAACAATCCTTCACTATACAAAATTTTTGTAACTAGATTTTAAGAAATTGTTAATAATAAGACACACAAATTTAGCATTGGAAGATTTTGTACTGTATATAAAGTTATTTGTTATTAATATCTTAAAATAATGTATTATACTCCTCGACAGTTATAAAAAAGCTTGAGGTCTTGCATTGTAAATATGTTACTTTATTTAGTCGACTACTTTGTGGTTTTATCTATGGTGTTAACTGACCATCTGTAGACCTAATAGACCATGCACAATCAATATCAAACACATAATTAAAACCAAACAAAATGTAAAATTAGTAAACAGGTTTTTAATAAATCACACCACACTAAAAACCCCAAAAAAATCCAAGCATATTGCATACGAATATTAATCAAAGCTTTTAACTTGTGCACATATTAATGGTGTACACACATTACATTGACTTTGTACATAGGATTAGGATTATTTCGTCGTGCTGCTATGGGGGTATTTACTTATCCGGGAGTCAGATACCAGCAGTGGCACAATTCGAGTGCATTCCGTCTTAATATCGGAGACGATTAGTAATCGCATGTTCAAGGGTTATAAGCTTCAATAGTCGACTAACCCGATTTTAATGGAGAGAAATTTTTAAGTAACTTATTTTAAAACTAAGCTTACCAAAGTATAAAATTAGTTTAATTACTTGAAGAAAGGTTATTGCGGAAAACAATATTGACCCGGTTTATGAGGCCCACGGGGAGGAAATTGACTGAGACAGGAAATTTATTCTTGTCCGGTTGTTGGGAAATGAGTGACGTTCTTCGTTCACGCCCACGCCTAGGGGAAGTTTTCAGTTCCCAAGAATTACTCGGTCCTGCAAATGTTTTAGTTTGTCGTATGTCAAGTAAATACCTAATACTTTGGTTATAATTATTTTAAATAAACTGTACCAGCGAACTGACACATACTTTCTCCCTTAAGTAAGTTCAAGAAAGACAATCTGTAATAAAACTATCATGTTCTTCAAAGTTGATCTAAATAAATACCACTTAATAATTTATAGTTTCAAAAATAATCATGCCATTTCTGAAAATAAAAACAAGAGAGACAAAGTTAAATTAATTGTTCGAATTGTATGAGGGGGAACACCCCCCCCCCGGTAATACCAAGCTTTTTGAGTTGGTTCTGTTGGGTGATTTGACCTTACACTTCATACCATGTTTCATGGAAAATAACGAAGAAATTGATTCTTTAATATTCTCCATAAGAATAACATTGGACGCTTTCAGACAACGTACTGTGTTTATCAAGTACAGTAAATTTAACTTTTCTCTGGAACCGTTAGTCGTAGACAAATAATTCAAAATACTAACTTGTTTAGTTTTTTAAGCAGGTTTTAATGGTGATTGCCAAATTGTACTTTACTTTAATTGTTTTCTCTGAAAATTTAAAAATTTGATTTTTCTGACATTTAAAAGCGCATAACTTTTGAACCGTCATTTTTTACAGACATGCGGGTGGTGTCAAATTATTTAGTACTCTGTACACTATAAAATTATAATCAAAATCGTTAGAGCCATTTTTGAGAAATTTGGATTTTTCACGTTTTTAAGGGTTTTTAGGGGTGAACTACCCTTAAAAATCAAAAATTCAAAAAAATGAAAAAAACGCCTGGAGATACCGTGAATATATACATACATACATGCCAAATTTCATCTAAATCGGACCAACGGGGTAGGCTGTGGCACTGTACACATCCAGACACACACCCACACACACACACCCACACCCACACACACAGGGATTCAGGGGACCCCAAAACGGATATATCCACCCTCAACTTAAATTCGAAAATTTTGACGAAAACAATACTTTCTCCAAATACTATGTATAAGGGGAGAAAGTAAAAGACGTCCTAAAAGTTATTCTGTATATTACCAGAGATAATAATAATAAATAATAATTATAGTCAAATCCGAATGCAGATTATACAGTTAGTTGTCTCAAAATTGGTGTCGGATAATTTAGGATATTTTTCCTATGGTCAAAACAAACAACAAAGGCCTGTGAACATATGTCCTATCTCACTCCGTTTTCCGTCTGACGGTGTGTATGTGTTTTTTTACATATTTTGCTACAATCCTGGAACCCCATGAGGTATCAGCTTTAAACTCGGTACGTGTGTGAGTACTAATAAGACCTATTGTTGTGCATAGTATAACATTTTTACTTTATACCAGTTCAATATGGCGTACATTACAGTTATTCAAAGCTCAATAAAAAGCTCAACACTGTACATATCCAGACACACACACACACAGGGATTCAGGGGACCCCAAAACGGATATATCCACACTTAACTCAAATTCGAAAATTTTGACGAAAACAATACTTTCTCCATATACTACGTATAAGGGGAGAAAGTAAAATGGATCTGTTAAGTAATAGATTATAATTATTTCTCGACTCTTCCCATAAATACTGTCATGGCACGTCGTTGTGGTGGATCTCACTTAGCATAACCAGTCTAGTTATCATGAAAAATCCAGTCTTCAATTTTGGGCACATCATTTCGATGCTGTAATAATGTTTCAGTAGGCAGAAGTAATACTCATGTAGGGTCTTGGGCTCGAATTTCTTGTGGTTCGGTTGAGAAACAGTCTAGGTCAGGTTAAAAGGGAGTTCCTAAAAGCACGATTAAACATGTAGCTCACATTTGTGTTTTTGAATGATGAGTTAGCAGTGCCTCTAGATAAATAAATCAGATAAAGAGTTTTCACTTTGTAGATACAGTATCTTCTTAAACAAGAACGTAATGGATCTGATTTTAAAAATTAAAAGGGCTCCATCACCGGAATGAAACCTTAATTTATTAGATATACCTGTTGTAAAAATTAATATAAATATACCCAATAAATAACTCCCGGTCACCAGTACTACCATGTTCTGAACTAGTTAGGATCTTCTTCCGAAACTTCGTTTTCATAACCGTTTTGCTGTGAAGCTATTAAGTACAATAAAGGCTCTATTTTGATAGGACTATTCCTATAGGCGGAGGTAGATATGAACAGTGCGTGAACAGTTCACATACGGATAGATGAGGAGTGTATTAATTTCAATTTGTTTGGATCGTGAAAGGATAAATATGATTTGGGTTTTTGTTAAGATGAGGAATATTTTGATGAGAAATAACTATGGAGATGAATAACATTATATTAAATAATAACTATGGTTTTTGTATAAAGGCACAATGGTTATTTTAACATGACTTAATTATACAAATATGGTGAATAATAGGGTGGTCTTTAAAACAAACTTACTACTAAATAATGAATGGATTCATGAAATACTACAAAGCCCGCCATGGTATATTTTATATTAACAGTTAAGACATTTTGATACTTTGATATATCTTCTAGGTACTGTATTTGTACGTCCATTTTAATTAATGAAACATTAAGAAATGTTTGTTTGTGTTGGTAAAATCCTGATGAGTTATTGCTGGTGTGGTAAACATAAAACAAAAACAGGTAATCTCACAGTAATGAGGGGAAAACATGTTTTATGAAATACTCAACTTATACTTCAACAAGGATAATACAAAACTGAAAATTATCCAAACGATAGTAAAAACATTTTTCATGTTTAGACATACTAAAATCTACCTTACTGTTCATTTGTTTTACATGTGGTTTTAACAGAAGTTTAAACGATGCACGGTAATGGATGGAGTTTTTTTCATTTGAGAAAAATCTCGGGAGATTTGATATTTTGGTTAATATTCTCTGCATGCTTCAGCAGGTCGAGTTTGACAGTTTCACTGTATCCTGGGAGAACAGAGAAGGTAACTTTGTAATTAGGGTGAAATATTCCTTCATCACCGTGAGCCAGTTCTGGGAAAATGTACTGAGTTACATGTCCGAAGGTCATTAAAGTTCAGAGCCCAGGGGGTTGACTGCAAAATATTACCGCATCACTGTGAAACGCTTCTGAAGAAATACGTGAAAAGTTTGAATACCGTGATAGTTAAATTAAGTACGGGAATTTTACCAAATAAACCAATGCCAATCACATGAAAACCATCCTATGTTAGAAAAAAATCTCTTTCATTAGATGGAGCGAGTATCAACTGAATGCAGTGCTGAAGTGAAATGGTTGCTATGTTTCTCCCTGTTGAATACGGAATGTGAAATACGAGCTAAGAAACGAACCAGCACTTGTTGCATGCGACAAGTATGAGGGTATGATTCATACAGATGGAAGTGGTGTGTTTGGTTTGATATTGTTTCCTTATCGATTTAAAAGGTAAAATGAGAGACGTGAACCATCCTGACGCAGCTGTGGGAGCTGAAGTGGAGTAAGAGTAGGAGGTGTCCGAAAATATAAAAGTTTAAGTAAAGGCGAACACATGTTTTTTTAACATGTTTTATGTAACGATTGAAAGTTTTAGATATAAAAACTATTTGTCTACTGTAGTTAAAATCTTAAGTGATCTAAAGTTCAATGGTTTTGTTCAAAGATCGCCCTGCTAAGGTCTTAACCAAAGCTTAATTTTCATTTGAACTGCAAGAATTTCTTGAAGTAATTAATGTGTTTGGTACAGTATCCAGGGTTTTGGCTGCAAATTATTTCCTCATCAATAAAAAATTTCTGATGAAATACATGGGGCTACATATTGAAAAGTTATCACAGTTCGTTTCTTGGATAATTGAAAATTATGAAATCCCAGTTCACCCATCAATTGTGTGAGTTTAAGGGCAGGGCACCATTTATTAACCAAAGTGTTCTAGTACACCCATATCAGTGTGTGTAATGACCTAATTTAAATGTAGATGCATTGACGAGGTTCGGTGAACAGCTACACTGATGTCGGCCATGCATCATGTTTGATTAGAATCAATAATTAATTAGTTGCAGAACAGATCTGCGTGGGTCGCTGACGGAGGAGCTTGGACAAACTTGGGCCATAACCGAATCAGTTACACAATATCAGATCACACACAGATCTGGTATGGGCGGGTGATGAGAAAGTTTTAGGATAATTAAGATAATGGGGTAGCGTAAATTGTAACCCGAGTTTAGTAATAGCTGTGTTTGCTCGCCTGCACCATAAACTCGAAAACTACTCAACACAATTTAAAGAAAGGTTTGTATTTACTTCCCTGTGGGAAGTAGGTTAGATCATGAATATATTTAAAAGGAATGTTCATAACGAAATACGAACTTGAAATCTTGAACCAAGAAATACGTTACAAGTTTTCACATCAGGCATGTAACATTATATTTACAATGATTATATTAGATTAAATTAAAAAAATTTTACAGTGTCAAGAGAGCATTTTATATAGTATAATTTTCAGTGGTAAAAATCAATGACCAATGAAAACAAATCACAATTTATTTTAATTTAAAAATATGTTTGTTATTTCTTTTTATAGAATAAGTAAACGTGTCATATATTGCTCAAAACTGGCGTTTTGAGAGCTTATTATTTTATCTTTTTTTAGTACGTGGGCTAGTTTAAACTAAGCGAATATGATAAAAAATAATTGGCAACACTATGAATGTTCTCGTTTTCACAAAAACTGAGATACATTTTTGGGGGTATTAAACGTATAAATAACCAGAAATATCATTTTACAGACTAATCTGTAATTTTATTTATATAGATTTACGGCATCAGTGAACTTTCACATTCATTCTTCCTTTAAAATTTAAAAATAAAGATTTTGGGGAAGATGCCCAACTACTGCCCCTTGAGATAGTAATACCAAACATGTTTGAGCGGGTAAATTTTAACATTTTTCCGGCATCGTAATTGCTAGATTATTTACGGTTTTTAAGACTTACAGGTTGTTCACAATACTGAAACCGTACAAGGAAAATATAAAAATAATTAGAGTAAACACAGATGCTTCACGCTTTCCCTGATGTAATTGGTTGATATCAATTAATTATAATGTTATTTTAATGAGCTGCATTCCTAATACTCCACGTATTTCGGAGAATTGCGTGTTTTAACAATGTTCAACAATTACCAATCAACGATTCCAATTAGCTTTGTTTTTGCATAGTGGTATTTTTTCTAATACTGTTAAACAAGTTTTGTTTTAGCTTTTGGTTAGTTTGTATCGAATTTCCTACATTTAGGACTATTATTTGTGGTTTCATGACAAGACCTTGGATCAAGTTTTTTCTCATTTTGAGATCCTTAGATTCCGTAAAAGACCAATATTAAGTTAAAAAGTCACTGTCATAAGTACATTCAAATAAACTCCTTAAACATACTCCTTAAGGTAAATTTAATTTTTTTAAATTTAATAATTAAGTAATAATCATAAAATTTCTATAAAAATAACATCAAGGGACACAAAGTTAAATTCATTTTTAGAAGTATTTGTGGGAGGAAATTAACGCAGTACATTTTCTGAGAGCACGCATTGTTATTCTTATGGAGAATATTTAAAAACAATTTCTTCCTTATTCCACAACACTTTTTCATGAAACTTTGTATGCAGCGTAAGGTCACATCACACAACAAAAATCACTAAAAAAGGTACGGGGCGGGGTAGTTTAAGCCCCCCCAAAATTTTTTAACAATTAATTTAAGTTGTTTTATTTTGATATTATTTTCAGAAATCGGATGATTTTTTAAACAATATATTACAATGGTATTTAGATAAGCAGATTACAGATTGTTTTTTTTTAATTTACTTAAGGGAGAAAGTAAGTGTCAGTCCACTGATGCCGTTACCTTAAGACGGTCCGTCAAAACTTCTTTTCTTGTTTGTATTTATCGTGAACGTGTTAAAGAAAAAAGAAATCTATAAGTGACTATTCCACTTAACAAAATATAAGATTTATATAAATTTATGTATATTAAGACATTTCTGAATAAAATTACTACAGCATTAGCTAAATGGCTTTATTTGCTTGAATTTAAAAAAAGGTTAAGCTGAAGAGATTTATTGATGTCATAAATATACTCAGTAACTCAATACAAAGCTAGGTAGTCTTGTTTGTTTGCCATTTTCTAATCAGTTAAAGACATTTCGAATGTAAAAAAGTTAATTTGGAAATTCTTTAAAGTCTCAAACATTATCCAATTGATTTCACCTTGAAAGGAAACTAATTGGGAAGAGCCATTGTTGCAAGGATGGTTCAAATATAATATTTGGATCCATTTAGGTCAAAGTAATTTATCAGTTCAAACCCAATTATACAATTCCCCACTTTATATAATTGCATTGTCGTTAGTTATTGTTTTGGTTGACACATTTAGTTAGTGGGGCTCGCCTTTCCCAGGACCTGGTTATAGAATTTCTTATGAATTATTATATCGTATATTTAAATAATATGCAAACGTGTGAATAATAAACGTGTCTTCAATAGGATGTTTGTATTGTTTAAGTAGTTTTTTAACGTTAAATCAGTTAAATATTAGGAATAATTTCACTCTTCAATGAGATTTATCTATTATCTATATTTCAGAGTACAAAAAAGCTTCAATTAATTTAGGAAAGATATAGCAAGATTAATTTTTTGCAACATTAAAGTTAACTATTTTTGCTTATGGTTGGATTTTTATTAAGTCTAATTTAAATTAAATATATATATACACGAAGCAGTTTTTTGCAAACAAAACCCACTCATATTTTAGCCGGTTTGAACGGGTTAGGTATCAACCAAATTGCGATTTTCAACGTAAGCTTCGCCCAAAGCAACTTGAACAAATTGTTCTCCCTTGTATTAAACGTTATGGAATAAACAACAATTTTAAAATAGTCGGTTACGATTCACAAATACCCCGGCGCAGCAGACCTGCGTACTCTGAGAATTTACAAATCCAAAATTTAAATATATCAATTTACGACAAGCTTTATCAATATCTGTTGATACTTATGAGAGTTATTTGCCTATTCTCTTTAAGATTAAACACGGGGAAGAGTATGTAGATTTTCTGCTGTAGGAACACTGAAAGTAGGCATTTCTACTATAAACAATTTTTATTTTAATTATTTATACCAAGTTGCATCAATATCTGTCCATAAATAAAGAAGTTGATTAATTCTCTATGCGATTAACATGGTAAAAGAGTATGCAGGTTAGCTGCAATGATAAACACATAACCTATTATTTTTAGCTTAAATGCATGTTTCTTAACTACATGAAGCTAAATACTAAGCTACCAAAAATATTGGTTAGTAAGGGAAATATTAATTTTTCTTTATTCACCACAACATGAACATTGGAACCCAAATACAACATAGAAGATTTCAGTAACAAGACTACAATATCGCGCCACAATCATCTTACACTCATTCATACATAAAATATCTACCTGGGTAGGTCGTCTTTTTAGCTAAATAACTCATCACCAACCCAAATCTCTGATGTTCCTACGATCATGACTTTGAGTGGCAAATCGAAAGGTCCGAGTGTTGAGGAAACATTAACATTGTAAAACTATTTAAGAAGGAGGAAAAGTAGAATAACCAGATGTTGAATACACCTTAAGAATAAGAACATACATTTAGAAGAATTTTTAAAATAGGTTTTTTGTTCTTCTAAACAGGTTAACTACAAAATTAGTAAAGAAAGTTAATTTACCGTGTTGCGCTTTCTAGAAAAACAAGGAAGGTTGAAACTATAACCAAATGGAGTATCTTTTAACTTCTTAAGAGTCTGCACCAGCGGTAGCCATCTTGGATTTTAGTCCCGTAAGAGCAATGTTAAATTCTGGCGGCTATATCTCCTTGACCTATTGTCATAAATTAACGGAAGAGGTGTCAAATTAAAGGTATTACAGTCCTCCAGGGCACCACCTTATAGAACTTCTTATTTTCGCTCTCAATAAAAAAATAATAATGATTTATTTTGTAAAATATTCCTGTTTTTTTCCTGTATTTTTGTTTTTATACCTAGTTAAATTTTTGAACATATTAAAAGGTCATGCCCTTGAGCCACATCTTTTCAATGTACTTCCAAAGTTTTACATCGATACTTTGATAATTAACGCCACTACAGACGCCAAAGTGAAGGTATGTTCCGCCGGAATTTAACATTGCTCTTACGGGACTAAAATTCAAGATGGCTACCACTGATGCAGACTCTTAACAAAGTTTAACTGTTGATCACCCATTGCTCAAGTTAACAAATGTAATCGCAGGTGACTGGGCAAGGCAGTCACCAAGCTACTGCTTACCAACTGATTTCTGTGAATTACATTTGGGCCACGAACCAGTCGTGTCCGAGCGGAGCCCCTGAATAGCTTAGCCAGTGGCTCAAAGTTAACTGATTCATATTTCTAAATAGTTACTTTTCAGTAGCTCCGTAGAGGGCATAAAACTTCAGAATACATTTTTGTTACTCGAAACCGTGGTAGTTTTAAATACAATATTGGAACCACTCAGCTGAATCAGATAATTTTTAACCTTGCTATTAAGGCGGTGAGACCTGCGTACGAACAACTCAAGTCCCTAGAAATCCCTGAAATCAATCTAGGTGCTTGCTACTGTTGCCTATTCGTTACGCATATATTATTGTTTCATGTAAGCTTATTGAGTGACCTGTTCAAGATAAAAATCTATTGTGTGCATTTTTATACCTGTAAAATGACATATTTCTATGTCATGTTTACGTAAAATCGATCTGTTATTAATCCACGTTCCCTAAATTTCAGCTCCAAAGCATGAGTAGTTTTCCAACAAACCTTTCATGAAAAACGCCAAATGTCCAAATTAACTCGAAAAGTTTTCACTATTAACTTTAAAAAAAATGTTTGTATTTACTTCCCTGTAGAAAATAGGTTAGATCATGGATATGACTGGGATGGTGGCGTCATCCTGTAATCCAGCTACTTGAAGGTCACGAATTGTGGATAGTTGTGAGCGATGGTCGGTGGGTGTGGTGTTCTCTAGTGTGGATTAACACCCTCACTATTGAAAGCTACGTTAATCCGCAAAGACCATCCTCATAATTAGACCAATTCGTAATTCAGATGTCGTGGTTCGGATTCCACGTTAAACTGTCCCTTAGTTGCCATCGGCTGTTGGGCTATTAATTAACAGCCCTGTCTAAGAACATGTCAGCCTTAGTCAGTAACAAGACTACAAGATCGCGCCACAATCATCTCACAATCAACTCATTTTAACTTGGCTTAAAATACCATACCTTGTGGTATGGTCGCCATTTCAATAATCTAATCTAATCTAATCTAAAGGGAATGGTCTCAGTTCATCTAAATAGCTGTTTTTATTCTTTTATATTAAAAACTCAAAACAATAGCTCTGGTAGTTTATATGGAAACCTGTTACATGTTTTCTATCTTACAAATATCCAACACTCCCCCCCCAGAACTAAGACATGTCGATTTTTTTCGCTCGCACTTAAACTTACGTATTCCTATTACTTAACCTTAAGCCAGTAGTTTTTCGGCCTCTCCCAACTACTGTAGTCTGGTTCAAAGGAACCTCCTTGACCTGTGATCAATGCTCTAACTGGATAACTGTGATCCCATCAGGGGGTTGCAGGGCTTCATGCTAGTCGGTGGACGACTGCCGACAACCCAGGTTGACTACCCACGTACCAGCTATGTCTGAGGGGTGAGTATTGTTGTAATCTTATAAGTGCTAGTCAACCGACGGCGTTGAAGCGGATATGGTCTTCTGTTGTGGAGAGGGGTAATTATTAATTAAGAGGGAAGATGTTTGGGAAATTTTTTGGTCTTGACCACATTCAAATATAAGTGTTGTCAATTGTAGTCAATTGTAGCTATTTCAAATATTAGTCTTGGGTTTACAAAACAAAAACGCTTTGGTCAATATAGGACATATTAAGCCTCTTGGTCCATTATTGATGTTTTAAGTCTGCCCCACTTAAAAAATTCCACAAAGAAAATTTTGTTGTTATCTAACAAGAATGTTTCACTAATAAATATCTATTATTAACTTCAGTGCATGTCAAAATTTATCTTCAATTTAATGGATTTAAGTTTTATCAAACTCATACTTAAGTTAGTAACAGACAAATACAAAAAAAATTTACTATTCAAGTTAAATAACACATCGATCATGAATATATTATTTTTTGGTTATTATCCTCTAGATATAAACGATAATGTATAGATATCACCTTTTTTCGTAATACTAATACAACACAAATGCCGATAAACAGAGATGTAATTGTCCTACAATACTACTTGCGTTATTTGTATTATTTTTTAAGTTTATTTGTGAAGGATACTAAAATTGTGAATTTAACAGACGTAAGCTCAATTTAAAAACTAATTATTTATTTCAAACATTCTGTTTTAAGCAATTTTACCTGAAACTTGTTTTTCCAATAACGTAAAATGTTTATATTCAAATTTTTAAATATTTTTTGAAAAATTAGGTGTTTTAACATATTTAATCATGTACTTTTTTACCTCGTTCAAGAAGCAATAAAAATAATACTACACATAAAATTAATTTTAACTTGCTAACTTTTTAATACATTTTTAACACTATAAAACAGAAGACAATAACCAAAATCATATGATTCAAATATTAAATATTGAATCATATTGAATATAGGGGCAGACACTGAGCATGGCTTTAAGCCCATTTAAGTCGAAGGCCATAACAGATCTATGTAACAAATTTTAATCGTTATATATTTATCTTTCCGTATGAACAGTTTTCATTTTGTTCTATTATTCAGCTGTATAACTTTCCTTGAGAGGTATCATGAGCTTTGTTGAAGTGATCAGTAAAATAGTTTTTAAGTCAATTACTGAACGGTTCTACAGGGTGTTTCAGAATTCCCTACCAATACTTTAGGGCATTTTTCCTGGGTAAGAAACATATCTAAATATCATATGTAAATTGTCCGGAAGTCCTTAGTTACTCACACAGCCTCCATTTTGTTTTTTTACTTATAATATATTTTCTGATTAATGGTTAAACGTACGGAATTGAAACTTTGCACAAACATTTATGGTAAATAGACAAAGCTACAAACAATTATGACAATTTCTCAAATTCATAAAACAAAATGGCGGCCATTTAAAGTTTTGTTTCTCAAATAATTCGTGAACCGTTGATTTGAAATAAAATTTACAAGAATAACTTTTTTTAGGTAATTACAAATCTATTGACACCAAATTGTTTGAAATTAGACAAATATTAACAGAGATATGGTAGCTTTAGTGATAGGTGACCGCTAGAGCTTAGTTGCAGTGCATGTAAAGGCATGCGACTAAAGTCTGCCACAACAATTTTAATGACAGTAAGCAGGCGGTGACTGTTGCATTGGTTCACGAGTTATTTCAGAAACAAAATTTTAAATGGCCGCCATTTTGATTTATGAATTTGAGAAATCGTCATAATTTTTTGTAGCTTTGGCTATTTGCCATCAATGTTTGTGCAAAGTTTCAATTCCGTACGTTTAACCATTATTCAGAAAAAATATTATAAGTGGAAAAAACAAAATGGAGGCTGTGTGCGTAACTAAGGACTTCCGGACAATTTAAATATGATATTTAGATATGTTTCTTGCCCAGGAACAATGTCCTAAAGTATTGGTAGGGAATTCTGAAACACTCTGTATATGAAATACCAATCGTATCAAAATGCCAGCTTAGGTTCTGATTTAAAATTCCTCACAAATAAGAAATCCTCTAGAATCATTAAACACACATTTGTATTCAACACACAACTCAGAGGTCGGGTCGGAGCTCTGATAAGGTGTGGAAATGCTGGATATAGTCGATCGCGAAACAAATGAAATTCAGCGAGACCTCTGAAATGTGGCGGAAACGGAAAACGTTCGCCTCGGGCTTAAAAACAGCTGAGTTTCCTTTCCCTGGAATTTTTACTTATTTAATTTGAATAATCCCTAATGTTCTGCCATCTTGATTTTAGTATGTTTTTTAAATGTATTTATTTGTTATTTTAAAGTTGTGCTCGTCGTTTTAATATTCAACGAATTCAAAAAAGGAGAATAACTAAATTTATATTGCACTCGCTTTAGTGAAACTTGTTTTAAAATGAACAATTGATACAAAAGTTTACTCCATTAATTTACTACTTTTTGTACTTCTAATTCTGTGTAAAAAAATATTT
The DNA here is from genome assembly GCA_023375725.1 of Nephotettix cincticeps. NCBI lineage: Eukaryota > Metazoa > Arthropoda > Insecta > Hemiptera > Cicadellidae > Nephotettix > Nephotettix cincticeps. Next base: position 12,974,754 of record CM041789.1, on the reverse strand, counting down.
GTCTCTTTACCAGCTCATAAGACCTCTACATTTGAAAAATCGTGCGATTATAACACAAGAAAAGTGGTAAACAAAATTCTTAAGCATAACCCACATGTCTCTTTTGACAGACCCTTTAAAAAAAAATTAAAATTATTTCTTATTAAAAATGCTTTTTATTCATTAAAATATTTTTTGAAACAGATTTTAAATTGCCGGCAGGTGCTCAAAATAGTTAAATATTATACAGCATTTAATTTTTTTGTTGTTGTATGTTGTTATTTCTGTACCTTAATTTTCTTTAATTCTTGAGGGTTTCATATGTTTTCTTTTAGCGATAAGTATTTCTCATTGTTAGGTCTGTATGTAGTTTTGTTGTAAGCCTATGTTCATGACATGTTCTCAATGTACATTTTTGTATCTGAAGTGAGAATAAATAAATCTTATCTTATCTTAAGCGATGAATATGTTTTAAGTGGTTATTTAGATTTTTCCTGGGGACATTTTCCTCACGATTTTGAATAAATAAAAGTTTTACGACGTTTCGGGATCTTGAATCGGATCCCATCCTCAGGCGATCTATAATCTAAAACATAACACAATGCATACATCATGCTGACTAAGCCGGTATAAAGCTGAAAATTAAAAAGTTTAAAGCAGTCAAAAAACTTACAACCAAACCATTTTCCAACAATTACGCACATATGAAACATAACATGTCTACTCGTCACAAAGACTCAAAATCAACTTGAACGAATGGAGTGGGCGTGTCCTTCGGATCTGGAAACAAAATGGCCGGGGTAAAAAACCTGAAACTAAAAACTCAAATCTCTTTGTTTAAGACTGTTACCAACTGCATAATAGCTTCATAACAAAAGTTATGAAGGAATAATTATTAAAACTAAAATTATAATATCATCTTAAAAACTGTTCGACAAAGATAGTGAAAATTTTAACTAAAAAGTATTTGCTGAAGTAACAACGTGACAAAAGACGATTCCCAGGAAAAGAAAACCCCCAGGTGATTTAATTCTAACAGATTTTTAAATACGAATTCTTCCTTATATACGTGAAATATTACAGTACAAAAATTAACTTTACATAACTTTACTCACCCATTATTTCTACATTTTTATACTTAAAAAACCTAATGCCCCTTACGAGCTTTAATACGAGTCAGCATACAATGAGAATTTTGTTTCGGAATTAAATTAATATTATTTAAAGATACTTTATTTCCCCTATCCATAAGTTCTTTGCTTAAAATTGGTAGCCACAATGGTTAAATCTCAAATTAGGAAATATTACAGTACAAAATAAACGGTACCAGTGGACTGACACATACTTTCTCCCTTAAGTAAATTTAAAAAAGTAAATCTGTAATAAAACTATCATGTTCTACAAAGTTAATCTAAATATCATTTAATAATTTATTGTTTCAAAAATAATCATCCAATTTTAAAAAATAAAAACACGAGAGACAAAGTTAAATTAATTGTTCAAATTGTATGGGGGGAAACCCCCCCCCCCGTAACACCAAGCTTTTTTGAGCTGGTTTTGTTTGGTGATTTGACCTTACGCTTCATACCAAGTTTCATGGAAAACGGTTGGAAAGTAAGGAAGAAATTGATTTTTTATATTCTCCATAAGAATAACATTGGGCGCTCTCAGACAACGTACTGCGTTTATCGTGGACAGTAAATTTAACTTTTCTCTGGAACCGTTAGTCGTAGACAAATAATTCAAAATACTAATTTGTTTAGTTTTTTAAGCTGGTTTCAATGGTACCAGTCAAGTTATACTTTACTTTTATTGTTTTCGCTGAAAATTTAAAAATTTGATTTTTTTGACATTTAAAAGCCTATAACTTTTGAACCGTCATTTTTACAGATATGCGGGTGGTGTCAAATTATTGAGTACTCTGTACACTATAAACTGTCAAATTTTAATCAAAATCGTTAGAGCCGTTTTTGAGAAAATTGGATTTTTCACGTTTTTAAGGGTTTTTAGGGGTGAACTACCCTTAAAAATCAAAAATTAAAAAAAAATGAAAAAAAACGCCTGGAGATACCGTGAATATATACATACATGCCAAATTTCATCTAAATCGGACCAACGGGGTAGGCTGTGGCACTGTACACATCCAGACACACACACACACACACACACGGACGGACAGACATCACGTCAAAACCCACTTTTTGGATTCAGGGGACCCCAAAACGGATATATCCACCCTCAACTCAAATTCGAAAATTTTGACGAAAACAATACTTTCTCCATATACTACGTATAAGGGGAGAAAGTATTGTTTTCGTCAAAATTTTCGAATTTGAGTTGAGGGTGGATATATCCGTTTTGGGGTCCCCTGAATCCAAAAAAGTGGGTTTTGACGTGATGTCTGTCCGTCCGTGTGTCTGTGTGTGTGTGTGTGTGTGTGTGTGTGTGTGTCTGGATTTATATACAATTTGGCATGTATGTATATATTCACGGTATCTCCAGGCGTTTTTTTCATTTTTTTGAATTTTTGATTTTTAAGGGTAGTTCACCCCTAAAAACCCTTAAAAAACGTGAAAAATCCAATTTTCTCAAAAACGGCTCTAACGATTTTGATTAAAATTTGATAGATTATAGTGCACAGACCACTAAATAATTCGACACCACCCGCATGTCTGTAAAAATGACGGTTCAAAAGTTATGAGATTTTTAAATGTCAAAAAATCAAATTTTTAAATTTTCAGCGAAAACAATAAAAGTAAAGTAAAACTTGACTGGTACCATTGAGAAGACCAGCTTAAAAACTAAACAAATTTGAATTATTTGTCTACGACTAACGGTTCCAGAGAAAAGTTAAATTTACTGTCCACGATAAACGCAGTACGTTGTCTGAAAGTGCCCAATGTTATTCTTATGGAAAATATAAAAAAATCTATTTCTTCCTTACCCCGTTTTCCATGAAACTTGGTATGAAGTGTAAGGTCAAATCACCAAACAAAACCAGCTCAAAAAAGCTTGGTATTATCGGAGGGGGGTTTCCCCCAATACAATTTGAACAATAAATTATTAAATGATATTTAGAATAACTTTGTAGAACATGTCTTATAGATTGTCTTTTTTAAATTTACTTAAGGGAGAAAGTATGTGTCAGTCCACTGATACCGTTTATTATAATTAAGGATTACATAAGGCGTCTTACGAGTTAGTAAACTATGAGAATTTTGTTTCCGATTCATATAATTATATTATTTATAGATTTATTTTCCCTATAAGCCCCCTAAGAATTGCCAGCTACAATGGCCGGATCTAAACTGAAGATTGACTAATTGTTTAGTCTGTAGTTTCATGTAGGAAGTTTAAATTAGTTTTTTTGTAAAAACGAGGTGTATTATCTTAGCTCCTTCAAAATACATTTGGTGATTTTCCTACTAGAAATGGTGGGATCATTTTTGAATTTTCAACTAAGCCCTTCCTCGTATTTTCTTTTCTATATGTTCTTTGATTATAATTTTCAATTGTGTTTTTGTCTTGCCGTAGTACAGCCTAGAACAATTATTGCAGTTTATTCTGTAAATACAGTTTTCGTTAAGGAGACATTGCCTAAGTGTATTCAGAGATGTGAACACGGTTCTAATTTTGAATTTCCTAGCTACTCTTCAGATTTTCTCTGACAATACCGTCACATAAGGGATTGAAATGGAAAAGAATCTTTTCTTATTATCCGACACTTATAATTATAACTTTTTTTACTTAAAACCGTGATAGAAAATTTCCGTATTATAAATCTAAATAACAACGCTATACTAAAATATAATTGACCATACGTGTAGAAAACAATTTTAACTAACTCCAACGCACGTATAGTTGTAAACTTTACCGCGGCAGTTGGGACGGTAACCATACGCACGGGTCATTCATTATTCGACGTCAGTCTGATTGCTGACTACCCGAGTTTCCCATTAACCGTTCGTTCACAAACATGACGTCACACTCACGTGATTTACGGCAAAAATTAATTTCTCGCGAGAAAGTTGTACATGTTGTGCAATTATATTAGGAAACTACGTATGTGTTGTGATATCTAATCACGTTTACTTAAGTATTCATTAAAATATATAATTAATCTAAGGCAAAATGTTGGGTTTATTCGTTGGTAAATCTGCTGTGGATTGATATTTTAACAGATTTGTTTTTTTTTTAATGGAGAAACCCAATTTTCCCATCCCTTCCAATTTTATCCTTTGTCCCCGTCTATCCTCCCTGTGTATCTTAATTTTTCTCTTAATATTGAATTCCTTTAGAAAGTCTTCCTCCTTCATTATCAATTCCTTCACATTCCTATCGTATATCTCCTTTTTATTCTCTAATTCACTTTTAGTTTTATCTAAATCATAAATTACCACCATAGGCCTTTTCTTCCTTCCTTCACTAATCTTATACCCTTTTTCAATTAGTTTACCACTTGTCATAATTCTTTTTGCTTCCTCTTTATTACTTACTTTCCACTACTAAACCTTTCTTTGTTTCAAAAATCTTTTCAACATTTATCTTTAACTCTTTCGGCCTTACTTTGAGTAATTCTCTTTTCACATCTTCTGGATCAGCACCCTCTTTACTAATTACCACCTCTACTTTTCTATGTACCCCTCTCCCAATCCTACAACCCACCTTAACCTCCCCAGTAGCTACCGCCGCATATGATTTGTCATTTATTGGCTCTTGCACTGGTTTTACTCTAACTTCCTCTTTTATCATTTATCTCAACCATGATCTCCTTTCTCTCTTTGATCCTACCTATAAGTTCCGCATTCTTAATTTCCATTTCTCTCCATGCTTTTTTAATCAATTCTAGTTTAATTCTAGTTTAATTTATTTACGTATTTTCAATTCTTAAAACTTGTATTTTAGTTCTGAAAACCTGTAAAGTTGAAACGTTAATAGACAGTTTGAAATCTTAACAATGTTTTTTTATTACTTTACAATTTATTTTTTTAATTCATAATTTGCGAAGCGTTAACAAATTAATACTTAGTTACAAATAAGTGTTTAAATAAGACATATATACCTCTAAAGCATACGAGCAAAGTGATCCTTTCATGGTACTTAAAATGTCTTCAAATTTTTTTAGTACGATTTTAATTTGAGAAGATCTCAAGAATTGAACGTTCAAGAGTTGAACTAGGGTACTTAGAGGCATAGGAAGGAAATAGTGGCTTTGAGTGTAGACTAAATTGTCGCTCTGTTAAAATAAAATAGTTCGAGAGTACACCTAATTAGTGGAGTATTGAAGTTGGAATGAGAAATCATAGAGAAAGTGACGAACCTGAGTCTTTTACTTTTGAAACATAGTAAACGTTTGTAGGACTATTTCGTCTAAACAACAGTATTGTATCAAATCATTTAAAAAATCCACAATTTAAAAGAAAACAATTAGTATTTCATATTGAATTTTGGTAACATATTTTGGAGTAATATGTCATTTTCAAGCCACTTTTATTCAAACTTCACTTTTATTTAAATTACATTATTTGTGTTTAATTTGTTTACAATTATAATTTGATTCATTTGTTAATTCTTTACTTACTAGTGGGTTATGATTTAAAATTTTATACATTTTTCAATTATAGGGTTGTTTATGTATATGTGTGGGTAATCTTTATGTCCTTTGTAAATTTTGTATTCCTTTATTATTGAGTCTATTATTTGTCCTTTGTTCACCAATTTACAGTATTTATAATATATTTACTGTAGTTTGGTTTATTTGCATGTAATTGATATTAATAATAATTTAAATATAAATATTGATATAATTGTAATATTTCCATGTATTATATGTGTACATACATAGTACATGAAAAAATAGGTGTTCAGTAAAGTTGGATTTCATTGAAATTCTGTTGTTAGTTTTGAAGACTTGGATAAGTTCTTTGACGCGTGATTTTATTGAACGTCCTGTTTGTCCTACATAAAATGTTTCGACAGTCTGAACAGTTGGTTTTATGCGTCACGGTTGTGTCAAATTTGTTTATTTGTTTTCAACCAATTGATCTTTTGTGTTGGCAAATGTTTTTCTCATTGCTTTATTTAACATGGTGTTTAAAGGCATCCTGATAAATCTATAGTCATTTATTTCTTATTTTGTTGCCTTTTAAAAATTTTCACCACTTTATCAATAAGATCTGATTTGTAACCATTTTTAATAGCTAAATATTAAAAGACAACCAAACAAAAAAATAGCCCATGAACACATAATTAATTAAGATAAATACATCAGTATGCCTCTTAATGCCATTTTAATTAAATTAATTGTCATTATAATTAAACGAGTGAGAAAAAATACATATGAAATACAAAATATTTTTAAATTTGTATTACTTGACATGAACTGTGAATTAAACTTGACATTTTTTTAATCTTAAAGAGTTCCAATGAAAAAATAAAGAGTTTGAAGCAATATAAAGTTTGACTACCGTTAAACAATACTGCAAACTACAGTTTCCAACTTACTTTGGACCTTTCACCTTGGCTTTCGCCAAAGTTGTTCCTCAACTTATAAGCTAAGATATTTTATTATTTTTCATTACAAGTATTCAGTTACAACTTGGCAGGTTTGAAACTTTGGTGAACTGTTTGGTTTTTGAATTTCTGAAACTTTTTTTAACGTTTGATTATTTTTTTGCCTTGCCGTTTACGTTGTGTATACAATATTCTTTTACATTGATCCCAAAAATATTTGAGTATAGTAAATATATTGAGAATGGCATTGTCTTTCGGTGAGCAATTTTCCCTCCATGCCTGTGAAGAGAAAAGCACATATTCAGGTCAAAAATAGATTCCGTAGGAAAATTTGATTCCTACCCAATAAAAAATGTAACAATTTTACATCTTCGATCCAACGAATTTGTTCACACATTCTCAATGTCTTTCTTCAGAAGAATAAATAGTGTAGTTTATTTATAAATAGTCATCTTTAATCCGGAATTTATAGCTACGTAGGTTTAAAGTTATTATTTAATTTATTTTTATTAAATTATTGGATTTTTACAAACTTTCTTGTATTTTCAACTACACAACGTCTTTGCAGGTGATTTAACGTATTTCGTTTTCAAGTAACCAATATCTATATTAAAATGCTATAAACGTCTAAAAAATGTACCGGTATGGTTTGTTTATTACAGTTTGTTAGCGTCATAATAAGTTTAAAAATAATACCGATGTTGTTTTATGTTCAAATAGTTTAACGAAATACATGTTTTCTTCTCTTATTATTCTAATGGTAGATTTCTTTTTCAGGTAAGTTCTGGATAATTCAGTAGCCGTACTATGAATCGTGTAAGTAATGCTCTAGAATTAAGAATATATTTACATTATGTGTAATATACACAGTGTCCCACGAATAAATTTTATATTACGTGAAAGTAATTTTTATAGGAATAAAATTTTCAATATGCCGCCATTTTGTTTCTACAAAGGTTAGGGAGCTGGAACTTTCCCGGAATATTTTTAGAACCTACTTTCTAAACTGAGTAAAGTTAAAAAAAGTTCGGTGCATGAATGGGCAAGTAGTGTAAAATTAAACGTTTAAACCTCTTCGTGGGACACTGTGTATTTTGTTCTTGATTAATTAAGGGATCAATACGCTTGGGGATTTCCTTAAGGGCTAAAACCCCTTGACGATTTGAAGCCATCAATATTTAAGCAAAGCAACCACAGCCATATTCAAATTTTCCTCATGGAACCTGATACTGTAATTCCGTGGAATTTACACCAGGAAATCCTCTACCTTCCCGTCTCCTGTCTCATAAAATTACGTCCTAAGCTAGTTGAAAAGAGGGAAAAATTCTTTCAGTTTTAAAGAAAGTTTTGAAATGTCTGACTTTTCCGACATTAATATCTTCAATAAAATTAATTATTAATAAGATTTTTTTAACAACACTATATAATATACATACTTATTCATTACAACAATTTAAACTGTGCGTGAAATAGATGCGATATGCATTATCGCAATCAACATGCGATATCGCGGTATGACAAATAGATGCGATATACAATATCGCAATCAACATGCGCTATCGCGGTATGACAAATAGATGCGATATACAATATAGCAATCAACATTCGATATCGCGGTATGACAAATAGATGCGATATACAATATCGCGGTATGACCTAATGCACATGTGTATTTCAACGTTAGGCTATTGAGTTAATGGTATTGACTTACCTACAATAATAGACTTACCAAAGTATACGTAGCCGTGCCATTATCATTGCCATTGCATTGTAGGGTTTCTTTTATCAACACTCAGTGTAGTTGGAATATAATCGCCAATCGGATTTGATAATAATTTATCTCTGGTTATATACAGGGTAACAATTAACTTTTAGGATGACTAAATTTAAAACGAAAATATACTGAGTGTAACTGAAATACACCGAAAACTCTTGGATATTTTTTCTGAGGTCAAAATAAAAAAAAATGTCCTATGAACACATAACTTATCTCGTTCCATTTTCCGACAATCGTCGTGTAGGTGGTTTTTTACATAACTTGCTATAACTTTAAAAAATATCGTGGAACAAACTGAGTATGAGTACTAGTAGGACCTATTATTGAGCATAATATCAAATTTATACATTGTACTATTTCAAAATGGCGGCCATTTTAATTTTTCAAAGCTAAATAACTCAAAAACTATAGGATTAAAAAAAGAAACTAAATACAAAAAAGCTGCGAAATTTAATTTTTTTTTCAAATTGTTAAATGTTATCAGGGTCGAAACACATATAACTAAGAAAATTCAATTTTCGTTAAGTTACTACTTATTTGCTAAATTATAAAAGCTCAAATTGACAGTTTTAACTTAAGAAAAACGTACTTTTCTCCGTTATTTTTTATATGGCCCTACTAAAACTAAATATTTTATTAAACAAAATTAAATTTTGCAGCTTTGTTTGGTTTCTTTTCGTAAATCTCATGGTATTTTATTTATTGAGCTTTGAATAACTTTAATGGACGCCATTTTGAATTTCTATAAAGTAAAAATTTTATACTATGCATAACAATAGGTCTTATTAGTACTCACAAACGTACCGAGTTTGAAGCTGATACCTCATAGTGTTCCAGGATTATAGAAAAATATGTAAAATACACGTACACACCGACAAACGGAAAATGGAGTGAGATAGGCCATATGTTCACAGGACTTTGTTTTATGTCTTGACCTTAGGAACAATATCCTAAATTATCCGACACCAATTTTGAGACAACTGTATAATCTGCATTCGGATTTGACTATAATTACTATTTATTATTATTATTATCTCTGGTAATATACAGAATAACTTTTAGGACGTCTTTTTAACTTTAAAACGAAAATATATATCACAGCCAAATTCGGTATACCATTGCCGGCAATAGTAAGCTATTTTGACAAGGATACGTCTTAGGTCTGGGGGATGCTAGTGATTTTTAAGATGGGATGTATGTAACAGTTTTCCATAGAAATTACCAGGGCTATTGTATTGAATTTTGAATGTAAAATAATAAGAACAGCTGTTTAGATCAATTGAAAACGTTCCCTTTAGAAATATCCATAATCTAACCTATTTCCCACAGGGAAGTGGTCTAAGGAACATGTCAGCCTTAGTCAGTAACAAGACGACAAGATAGCGCCACAATCTTACACTCAATCCTCATACTTGGCTGAAAATACCTACTTTGTAGTATGGTCGCTATTTCACTAATCTAATTTAAAGTAAATACAAACATTTATTTATTTCACTGTGAAGCTAACTCATGTGCACTAAACAAAACTGAAACTAAAGCAATTTAGGAACAATTTATGTATGTTTTGTTTTAACGGTGATCGGATGTCACCTAAGTTGGATGGGGAGTAATTTGAAAATCTTTGAGGTAAACACAGGTTGATAAGGACATTAAATTGAAGGTCCTTAATTGGAAGAAAACGATACTGCAAACCTGATCTCAAAAGGTTGGTCCACAACAAAAAGGTGGCGGGTTTAAAAATTAATGGCTATGAATTTCAAACCGCTACCATTTTCTTTTTGATCGACCTTTTGAGATTTGGTCTGGTTAGCGGCATTGATTTTAGGGTAACTAAATAAATAAATTCTTTATTTCCAAAATGTACATAAACAGTTCACATTATCTTAAAAGTTGCTACAAGATATTGATGGTAAATATATATTGTAAAATCACATATCACCTATTACTTATTAGCATCTTACACCTATAAATAAAATTGTACAACTTGGATAGCCACCTCTTTAGCTAAATAATTGCTGTGTAGAGGTGGCATCACGGAAAAGAGTGCAGTGTGCTGGCGACTCCCATTGAATTATATACAATACTGATACCAAATATATAAAATATTAATACTTGGTCTACATATTTAGTGCCTATGCATAAATGAAACGTAAAACATGTAACGCTTATCATAAGCAAATGAAGATGAATAAAATATCACTTAAAAATATATGAGATATAACAAACCTATTTATTACATTAAAACACCCAAACTATTAGTACTAACAACCTACACTTAATATAAAAAGTACAAAGTACATAAATATAAAGGTCAAAAACCAAAAACTAGACAGTATAACACAAAATCTTAATTTAATAAGAAAAGTACAAAATATTAATAATAAAAATATAACAGAAGCGGTAAGGATGCAGAAAACTATTTGATAAATCTTTTGATCAGCCTATTAACAGTTCTATGTCCCTCCTAGTCAACAACCACTCTCTGAGGTTTTTCAGAAATAGAAATAACGTCATCGAAGAAAGACACAGAGACAGGCAAGGAGTTGAAGAATTCAGGAGTCGAAAAAGTATAAAACCGTTTATAAGCCTCTATCCTGTTTACAATAAACAAATTAACTTCGCAGATCGTTATTTGTCGGCGATCAGTAAACGTTGCGTTACATAGTAATCCCGTCTAGCTAGGGAATCGGGGTTCTGGGCGGGAAAGAATCACTCGCACAGGTAGCTCACTAGAAGCAATCACACCGCTGTTATCACTTTGAACTTTGCCCATTACCTTATCAGTGACGTCTATTCCCTCCTCATAAAGGCCGAGCGGGTTTTAATATTACTTGTTTATTCATACTAAGGACCCAAATAGTTAGTATCAGAAGTGGAAGATATAGGAGTTGAGGCAGTTATTGTAAACAATTACAGATTTTAGTTCTAAAAAACCTTCATATCCCTATAAACCTATAACCTTTAAGATTTTCAACATTCTTTCCATGTGCCTTCCTCCATAGATGACATCCTATCACCATATACACAAAATTTTTGTATTCACTTCCCCGTGGGAAATAGGTTAGATCGTAGATATGTCGAAAGGGAATGTTTTCAGTTCATCTAAGCAACTGTTCTTATTATTACATATTAAAAATGAAACACAATGGCTCTGGTAGTTTCTATGGAAACCTGTTTCATATTCCATCCTAAAAATCACCATCACTCCCCCCCCAAGAGCTAAGATGTATCCATGTCAAAATTAGCTTACTATTAACAGTAATGATATGCCAATTTTGGTTGTGTTATATATTTTAGTTTTAAAGTTATAAAGCCGTCCCAAGAATTATTAGAAACATTCTGTAAGCCTGCAACATGAGTGTGTTTGAGTAGTTACGGTACAACATGAAAGTCAGTCTGAAGGATATATTACACCCACAACCAACACTAGCCGTGTGGAGCTACCAAAAGCTGTTTTTATTTCTTACAACTGTATGGAATGTCTACGTCCAATATAATTGCTTAAGTTCCTTAGATCTGCAGACAGACAATATCAACTAAGGGTATCGTAAGTGATTCGGCAATAAATATTTCAAATATAGTACATTCATTAAAATAGGTTTATAAAAACGATAAGATGTTTCGATTCCTAGATCTTCCAACATTTGATTTCAATACTCTTTCAATACTAATACTGAAAACCATACTAATAGGCAGCAATATTATTGGATACAAAGTATCCTCGATAGCTTACTAATTAAAAGAAAATATAAGTTAGTCTAAATTAACCGAATTTTTCGACAACGTTTAGAGGAAACCAGTTTTCATCCTTTGGCATAACAGTTGTGTGTTGGTGTGTTACTTAGAGAACTAGTTTAAATATTGAAAAGCCACTCATTAAACTTTCAACAATGTTATGGAAATTACAGTTCCTTTTTAAACGAATACCTATGACATTAATAAGCAAAAATAAATTTGTAATAAGTTATACCACTTATTTGTGAAGTTACGTTTTGTCAAATTGATAGGCCATGTAAAAAAGGCAGCATGAAAGTTGAATAGTTCATGTTTTCGAAAATGAATCGAGTTACTGAATTTCACAGAAATATTTCGATACATCGAATTTTATCACATTGATACATTTTTCAAGCTAGGATCGTAATCGGCCGGTTGTTAAGCGTGATTTCAACTTTTTATAAACTTACAAAAAACTTGTTTGCTTGACGCTCGTTAAGACGAAGCTTATAAAACTCACAAAGTTTCCACAAGGCCACTGACCCCGTCCCTCACTCTGGCTCTTGTTTGCTTCATTACCATGTTTTTAAATACGCACCTCTTTCGTTTAATTGTGAACATTCTTGAACGTCACACTTTTACAAAGCACTTAATACAAGAGTAATTGGGCGAGACAAGGTGAATGGTATACACCAGAACTGTCAAAAATGAATAAAGTTTTAATGTTTTTAGATTTATACAGAGCATATAAAACTGATTACTTAAAGTCTCTTTATGTATTCACAGAAAATAATATAAAATTGCAATTAATGAAGCGAAAAACCGAGCAACTTGAAAAGTACTGATGAATCAAAGAATAAATGTAAAAAAGATTGGAAAGAAATAAATTCTGTGGCTAAAAATGGCAGAGGAATTGGCACTTTCACCGCATGACTTTAATAATGTCTGTAAGCTTAATAAATTTGTGTTTTTGTCAAGCCTACAGACACTCCCCAGGAATTTTTCAATACTCATAATGCGAAACAGTACTCCATTACCTTTAGTATTAATAAAATAACCTCTGATATAGTACTAGATATTGTTAAAATAAAGAAGTCTTCAGACAGTGTAGTTTATATGATAAATGGGTTTTTGAGTCTAAACGGAAAGGGGTGGCCGAGTTAGTGTAAACCCCAAAAGAACAATGTTAGACCATTGACATCATTACTGCAAACCCCAGATTTGTAAAAGATAGTTCAAGTGTTATTCATGTACGGAATACAAGAGAATTGGAAGTTAATTATAATGTTTCGTGTCGATTTTAAAATTCATAAAAAGAAAATATCCTATTTATTTATATAGATAATGATAACGTTGGTTTAGTGCCTCGTCTTCCATTTATTGACTTTTGGGCAAGGAGTAAAAACCCCAACTAAACATTCTTGTTCTCAGACTGAAATCAAATATGGAATATCAACATATACTAATAATATTATAATTATATAGGCACCATTCATAGCTTATTCAAAAAGAAAATGTTATGTGTACAGTTTTTCCGTAAAACTGAGTATTCTCCTATAAAAATACCATTGGCGTAGACATAGCCAAAAAATGGTTTGTATTTACTTCCCTGTGTGAAATATTAGATCATGGATATGGCTAAAGGGAATGCTTTTAGTTCATCTAAACAGATTTTCTAATAACCAAACTATTACGTCACTAACCAAATGACGTCTCTGTTTCAAATTTTGGTCGCGCAAAGTGCCAACACCCCCCCAGAGGTAAAACATATCCATTTTGAAAAGCTATGATGGATTGAAGTAGTATAAACATAGTAAAACTGATGTCCTTTGGAATTATAGTGGTGATAGAATAGTTATTTTTCGTGGAAAACCGGTTTACCTTACACTGTTGCTCGTACCTGAAAATTACAAAATAGTTGCTCAAAGAAATGACCCTCGTTAACACTGAATGGTTTTTACTAGTTCCAAGATCGAAATTAAATATACTAAAGGAAACTATCCATGTTACTGGAAAGTCATTTAGCTAATCAGTGTAATGGTTTCCAATTCACATTGGCTCCTTGACACTCTTGGACTACCGGCTGTGTCTGAACATCCGGTCTGTCTGTAGACCAGCTACTTGGAGGTCACGAATTGTGGATAGTTGAGAGCGACGGTCGGTATAGTGTTCTCTTGTGTGGATTAACGTCCGCACTATTGAATACTACGTTAATCCGTAAATACAATCCTTTTAATTAGACAAATTCGTAATTCAGAGGTAGTGGTTTGGACTCTACGTTAAATTGTAGGTCCCTTAGATATGCCATTGACTGTTGGGCTATTAATTAATAGTTCTGTCTAAGGAACATGTCAGAATTAGTTAGTAACAAGACTACAAGATCGCGCCACAATCATCTTACACTCATCTCTCATTTATATTTGGCCCAATACCTAAATACCTACCTGGGTAGGTTACCATTTCAAATGATAACCTAATCATTTCTCTTCTTTCCGGTTGCTGTACGATATTCTGAAGACATTTCTAGCCAGCTTTGCTAGTGCCATCTAATACCACTGATTGTAACATCTAATGTATCCACAATGAAATACTACTGAGTATATACCTTAAGGATTCCTTCAAAGTGTTTTTTGTACGTCTCAGCATTACCTACAAACTTTTATCAGTAAAACTGATTTGTTATCAGTAAATTGTCTTTCTTCCATGTTATCAGGTGTTCTGTTCGCTTTTCGTTTGTGTGAACGATCTGTTTTGTGACTTTCTAACAATCAAGTAAATTACTGACAAAACGGTGTGTTACTGAAACAAGGCTGATTATTTTAAGTGAATTAACCGAATTAAATATTTTGCTAACAACATTTTGAATAAACTGTGATAAAACGTGTCCAGATGAACTTCCTTCGGGAATTTTTACCGTGGAAGAATTGTAAAAGGTAAATAACTATGGAATATATTGTCAGTACTTAAGTGATAGGTAAAAAGGTTTTCTAATGAGAAATTTTATATTTATGGTTATAAATATTTTTAAATACTGTGTGATAAAATATTGCTGAAGTGTCTAAATATTTAGAAGTAAAACATTCTTAGTAATACATATTGTATGATGGGTTGCTGAAAATATCGGTATTCTTGTAAACATAAAATTAGAGGGAAACGATAGTTTTTTATTAACTATAACCTAATGATTGTTTTGTTTTTACCAGGTGTGTTATAGTAAGAAGATAAGTAAAGTTTTAAAATCCTATTTAAAACAAAACATCTTTGTTAGTATAAGCACAAGTGTATTTCTAGATAACTTACTAAATACTTAACAATATCTATGAATTTAACATACCTAAAGCATTAATTGAGAGATTGTTATCAAATTGTTAGGAAAATTAATTTTGAAATCTTAAAATTGTTATAAACATAAAATGCTTTTCCTGTATATATATTGTTGTCAGTATTTACATTGTACAATAAAAAATGTATTTACTTTCCTGTGTAAAACAGCTTAGAACATGTATACGTTTTCAGTTTCTTCAAACAGCTATTATCATAATCATATTGAGGTCACTTCTTAGCTCTAGAGGGGTGTTAACAATTTATAAGACGAAAATTTTAAACATAAGGACAGTTGTTTAGATTAATTGAAAACATTTCCTTTAGACATATCCATGATCTAACCTATTTCCCACAAGGAAGTAAATACAAACCTTTTTTCTTGCAAATTGTCAACTCCTCCCATGAGCTTATATAGAAAATTGTATGTCCAAATACGTACTTCAACTGATAAGCTAATAACCTGATAGAAAATAACCAGATTGATTTAAAAATTGAAAACGAAAACTCGAGAATTGTTTAACTGAACTCTACTTTAAATTTCAAAGCAGCCTGTGCAAAGAACTAATTATACAATTACAAAATTTGCTATTTCACTCATAAAAGTTTAAACAGCGTGGCTGAAAGAAAGGTGTAACAAGCATGAATAATCAGGTTTTAGTTATGGAGGCACGTTTGCACAGCCTTGTGTACAATAGGCTCGGGTGATGAGGGATTGTTCGTAGCTTGTCGCCGGGATGAATCCTGAGGGAAATTCATTTTGATTAAACTGAAATTGTCGAACAAAACATTTTGTGGTGCAGAAGCAAAGACGAGTAGACATTTAAACAACCTCATAAAACGTCATATGCTGTCTATTGATTACTTTTGCTGTCAGTAAAAATCTAACTATTTCAAACATACTTAACTTATTTTATTTCTCCCTGCGGTTTTGGATAATCTAATGTGTATGGTGGTTTTGTAAGCCACTTGTAAGATAATAAGTTAGTGAATATATTTGTAAATTCATTTTGATTAAGATCTATTCTTATAACCAAACAATGACGTCACTGTTTCAAATTTTGCTCTCGAAAATTTTCCCTCCCAGAGCAAAGACATGTCCATGTCAACATGAGTCTAAATTCGCATGCACAAAATAGGTGCTTAAATTGCACATCCGTATATATGTTAAAATCGTAGTTGTATTCCAAATTTATTCTTAATTCTCAGTTTTTACAGAGTTATACTAAACATTGTATGCAGTCCTACAATTACAGTTGAGGAAGCAGTTATCAATTTTACATGAGCTAAAATTATATCCAGAGATTTTTATTTTTCCTTATCAAAATGAAAAGAATGAAGACGAAATATGCAAAAAAGTATATTTTTATCAATAATTTGTAATGAGAGCTACAGAATCAAATAGCTATTGTCTGAAGCTACATAAATAGTAGACTATATTACATTATCATTTAATCCAAAAAAGCCAAAGTAAATTTTATTTTTAGGACTTATTTATACAAAAATGTTTTTTCGGGGTTATTATTTTATAACATTGACTCATCAGTTGTACTCTAGATTAACCTAGATTTTTTCCAAAATAAATCAAAGATCACACCTAAACTTTTTAAACGTCATAATTCCAATCGGTTTTATATCTATAACAATGAAATAGTTTTAGTCGTATTATAAAACCGGGACTACACACTAGGTAACAAAACAGTTTTGAAATAACTTAACAAAATTATAGAGTTTATTCAGGAATGAACCGTCAACATCATTCGTCCACTGTAAACGAATGACTAATGTCTCACTTAAGCTGTCAGCTGATTGTAGAAAATCGCCGGAAACCCCACCAGAACGTTCACATTGTTGTTGGCCTTGAGCAAATAGCATTGACACTGGAATGAATACTTGAGCCAACCGAATACTGAAACTATCGAATGCTTTGCAGGTTTGTCACAATTATACCCACAATAATCAACTTTCTTACAGTACACTTCATTTCGTACACTACATCAAATCGTGCAGTTTTCTTTTAAATTTTCTTCCAATATTTCCAGATTTTTTCTTTTCTAAAGGAGAATCGATATTGGAAACTTCGAGTATTTGGTTTATCGATTGCACAACCGATTCTTACAGTAGCTACTCGGCCGTGTCGTTACGTGGTCCTCGCTCTCGTCTTCTGCGGAATTGTTATCAGTCCACCTACTGTTATCAGTGACCGCTTATCAGTTCGGTGTCAGTTATCTCTCGACCGTCGCGAGGCTAGCGTGCACTGTGTTCCCGCGACTGCGCCGAGGCTAGTTATGCAAATGTTTGGTGTGTTTTCATCGACAGTGAAATATTGTTTTGTTGTTTTTTAATTTAAGTGCTGTGACATCTGTTTTGAAAATATTTTTTCCCAAAAAGTGTACTTGTGAGATATTATACTCTTAAGTTGTCAACTGAAATCGTAAAATTAAGTTTAAATTTAATAATTTATTTACTATTTAAAACTTGTAGTATATTTTGTCAGGTTAGTCACAGTCAGTCCCGTATAAAATTTGCAATGGGGTTTCAGTTTTAATATTGTTAATTTTACCGATTTTCTACCTGACCAGGAGTGGTTTTTTGTTTTGTTAACTGTATCCTCGCATCACTTAAAACTGTCACTAATACAGTTTTTAGCGAATAAAAATAGATACATTATTTATGAAAATATGGTATTGTTTAACTCTAAAAAATTGGAATGTGACTAATTGATTTAGATAACATTATCGTTCAAATTTGACGAAACCTAACCTCAATTCATTTACTGTTTCTTTGTTTACCTAAAATATAACATCATTTCCTGTCGTAATGTTGGTATTATGGAACTTACCAGTTTCAATGTGCCACATGGTGATAAGAAAACTTGTTCGATTCATCTGACTCTGTTATCAGCCGGTATGACGTCATTGTTGATAAGGAGTGGTCTGTGTTGATAACTACATATCTCGGCAACACCTCCCATTAATTGGCAGAAACCGCATTCCATTTATAATGTTATATCTTAATTTTTTTACTTTCTCTCCCTATACAATCGTATAAGAAGGAAATATTGCTTACACCTGAATTTTCTCATTTGAGTTTTTAGTGGATATATCCATTTTAGTGTCCCCCTGAATCGAAAATAGTGGTTTTTAGAGTGATGTTTGCTCCTGTGTGGGGATGCGCAGAAGCCTAGGGACGAGACTTTGGTCCGATTTTCACGAAATTCTATATGTAGGTAGTCCACAATGTCTCGGATCATTTTTTTTATATTTATATTTTTATTTTTTTAAATTTTACCACTAAAACCCTTAAAAAACTCATAAAATGAAAATCTATCAAAAACCGCTCTAACGATTATAATGCAAATTGTAAGAATTGTAGTCCTTAATGAGACAAAAAAATTACACCACCTGCATTTTAAAAAAATCGGAGTTTAATGGGTATTTATATTTAAAAAAATTATAGTTTTTTTATTATATAGTAAATATGTTTTTTAATTTTCTAGCTTAACAATAATTTTATAAATTTGACTATCACCACTAAACCTAGCTTAAAAACTGAACAAATAACTAATTTGAATCATTAGCCAACGACTAACGGTTCCAGAGAAACGTTCTATTTTCTGTCCGTGGTAAACGCAGTACGTTGTCAGAGGATGTCCATTGTCATTGTTATGGGGAATATTAAAGAAAATCCTCATTTTCAACCATTTTTCTGTGAAACTTGATATGCACTATAGAGTCTTATCACCCAAAAAAACCCTCTCAAAGAGTTTGATGGGTGGGAGGGAGCGGTTACGTCTTAACGCCCTGTACAATTTTTAATTTATTTTTTTTTTAATAAAATCTTATGAATATTTAACTTTATTAAAGGTTGAATTTTTGTATATTTTACCTAAGGGAACAAGTATTTGTCAGTCCAATAAAACAGTTTATTATACTGTAATCTAATTTCTGCCTCTATTAGGTCGTGAAGGTTATTAAACATTTGGATGATGGAGAACAATTTCAAATTGTTTTGCTAAAACTCAATAAATTTATATCTCATTTTTTGACAGGAAATATATCTTAACTCTGAAGGTATCAGACAGTTGCGGGATGAAAACGTGGAAGTGACGTCATATGGTTATGAGAACAGCTGTTTAAATGAACTGAAAACATTCTTTTCAGACATATACGTTATCCACCGTATGTCCCACATTGAATTAATACTGTACATTTTTCATTGTGTTTATTAAGTTGAAAAAAAAAAACTATAAAGATCCATCAGTATGTCAGCGAATCACCAAATTATTGAATTAATTATCCAAACTTCATATTAAAGTTTAACAAATTAACAAATTTTATTGATATTCTTATTATTAAGTTCACTCATAGAACCATTTTTCATTACAATGGATAGGTGCGATTGAGAATATTTTTAAAATTCAAAACAAACTGTGTTATATTTATCCCTCCATAATAAGTACTTAACACGTTTCCCACAGATATTGAAAACTGGACAAACAGATATTTTATACACTTCTGTTATTTACTTATTTAATTTTTTATACCCTAGGTGAACATTTCTTCGTTTCAATTTCATTCACCGAAAATGACGTTTTCATCTTGCAATAAAAGAAATTGAGATTAATCATTTTTCCAATAATGGACAAGCATTAATTAATTAATGATTAATATTTTTTAGGAAGTACGTTTGGTAGTGTTTCAAAGCTAAAATGGTGAAAACTGTAACCGAAATCAAAACCGTAAGACGTAGAAAACGTTTAAAGTAATGTTTGGTACTAAAGTGGTTCTCGGAGTTTATTCTTGACGAAGAAATTATATAATACGAAAATTTCAATTGTGTCTCAAGAGTCAGTTATTGTTATGTGTTCAATTCAAGTAAATCTCAACTGAAAAGTTAAGTTAGTTGTAATATGTGCACGTGTTTCTGTGGTGTCTGCTCATGGATGAAATGCAAAAGGTAATAAATTAAAATTAGAACTAATTAATACTAGCTATACACATATTATAACACCGCATAATATCGTACACTAAAGCTCAAAACAGATCGTCACAGTATATTAGTTTTAGTACTGCTTCAACCCACATAATGTAGTTTATGCCACACTAAGCTGGTAATATTTTTACCAAAACATTGAGTATTATCGATCTTAAATAATAGTATATTTCATCACTAGGACCAAAAACGGGCGTTTTTGATACGAGCACAAGTTAAACAGCCGATTCTGTTAGATGTGCGAGTATATATAAAAATCCAATTTTGAGCCGTGTGATGAACTATATTTTTCGTCACACTGCCATTGAAATAAAACAAACTATTACCTGATTTAGTATCCACAGTTGTTGACCATTTTTGTCACTTTTAACTAATCGGCTTTTTGTAACCGTTAGTTATTATAATCGATAGTTATTTATTCGATAGTTGGATTAAATATTTGATTACCAGTTTTATAAATACACAAAAATCGATAGTGATTGTTACAGTTACTTTATTAATGATTTACAATTGAATTCTGACTTCTTATCAAAAGTATTATCAACAATGTTTTTTGCGGCCTAGGATTCAAAATATCATCACAATAATAGGTTTAGTCCTAGGACTAATAAGAACATCTTTTGCTCTTCAAAAAATGTATCTAGAACAGCTGTGTTGTCTTTACAAAAACATTACTTTCGTCTCTTGTTATGAAGTATAATTTAATTCCAATATCTTAATAGATTCCTATTGCTGACATTTTCCATCAAAACTCACAATGACTTTTTTCCACAAAAACTACAGCATTTGACTCTGCGACGAGTGGACGTGTTTTGTTTCTTGTGTGCGTAAATGTTAGTGAAAAGTACTGTTTGTATGGGATTTTGACTGCTTTAAACTTTTTTAGCACAGTCGGGAATATGTAACAATAGTTTTTTGTTTGAGGTACTTGCTCGCCTCAGGAGTGAGACCAAATTTCAGGTATCGAAATGTAGCCTAGTGAAACTTTTTTTACTTAAAATCGTGATGTAAATTTACGTAATAAAAATCTAACTAACATAAACTTCTAATTTGTTTGCAAACCATAGTTTCTGATAGAGATGGTTAGTCACTATGATGCTGATGAAAGTTGGTATAAATGTTAAGATACAAATTATTTATGGTAGAAATGACTACTTTCAGTGTCCCTCACAGCAGCAAACTTGCATACTCTTTCCCATGTTAATCTTATGGAGAGTAGGCAAATAATATTCATATTTATTGACAGATAATGATAAAACTTGTCATATATTATTATTTTAATGTTATTGATTTGGAAATTCACTGAGTACGCAGGTCTGCTGCGACGGGGGTATTTACTATATAAATAATATTTGTATTTTAATTAATAAAAATAGTGACCTACTATTGAGAAGTTGGCTTTCCTTGAGGGCAACTCCTTCGACGATTGATTGAAAATAACTAAACTCCGAACAAGGATAGAATTACCTTTATTCGAGTTAACTAAAAGCGAGTCAGGCAGCTGGACCTGAATGGAGAACAATTGAAAAAGTTTTAATTGGCATCGTTTGAATCGTCGGCTAGCTAATTCCAATCAGCCGCCAACTTTTGTGTATTGTATCCATTGTTATTTAGGTTGTAGAAAAACATAGATTCATTGAGTTAAACTCTTCTGCTGTGTATCTTATCAGTTTGTTCATTAGTCTGATGGGGATTAAAAAAGATAAACTAGAAAACACACGTGGAAAACGTTGGCTTTTAATGGGCATTTGGAAGTATGTAGGTTGTTAAATAATCTTGGTTAATTAATGAGCTGGTTTCGTTGTGTATAATAAATTATTGGTATCAGTGGACGGATATACGTTCTTTCTAAAATATATTTAAAACGACAACTTTCAACATTTCATTATATTCTTTAAATTTGATCTAATATCATTTAAAAATGTATTTTTGCAAATATAATCAACCAATTTCTGAAAATAATAACAAGTTAAATTAATTTTTAGACATTTTTGGGGAGACAGCCCCCCTCGGAACACCTAACTTTTTCAGTGAATATTGGTCGGTGATGTAAATCATCAACAGTGATTCGCATATAAATCACTGAAATACGTATTTTTAATACAAGGATCGATGTTTTTCGTTTTATAAGGTGTGTAAGGTTATAATTAAAAAAAAGCATGAGTTATGAAGAATATTTTTTTTCAGACTGCATAAAACATCGAGGTAACTACTGTACAAACAAAACATTGAGGTAACTACTGTTAGAGACCAAACATTAAAGTAACTACTATAGAAACCAAACATTGAGGTAACTACTGTAGAAACCAAACATTGAGGTAACCATTGTAAAAACCAAACATTGAGGTAACCATTGTAAAAACCAAACATTGAATTAACTACTTTACAAACCAAACATTGAGGTAACTACTCTAAACCCCAAACATTGAGGTAACTACTGTATAAACCAAACCTTGAGATAACTACTGTAGAAACCAAACATTGAGGTAACCGTTGTACAAACCAAACATTGAAGTAACTACTTTACAAACCAAACATTGAGGTAACTACTCTAAACCCCAAACATTGAGGTAACTACTGTATAAACCAAACATTGAGGTAACTACTGTAGAAACCAAACATTGAGGTAACTACTGTAGAAACCAAACATTGAGGTAACTACTGTAGAAACCAAACATTGAATTAACTACTTTACAAACCAAACATTGAGGTAACTACTCTAAACCCCAAACATTGAGGTAACTACTGTAGAAACCAAACATTGAGGTAACCGTTGTACAAACCAAACATTGTGGTAACTACTGAACAAACTAAACATTGAGGTGGCTACTGTACAAACCTAGTTTGATTTGTAACCAAACTAATCAAACTTTCAATCTCACAAACGAAGAGTTACCTCCATCTTGTTCTTGCAATTGTAAAGAGTAAGCTAATGATCCGTAAAAATAAATAATCGATTATCGATTTTTCTACTGACCATCGGATGCACGTATTTTCATCTTTTGTCTACTTAAATGACGAATACGTAGAAATAAGCTGGCTCTTTCCCTCCTATATTTCGAAAAAGAATTACGTTCGACCCGCAAAGCGTATGTTAAAAACGTTTGATTTCGAAAACATTTCCCCCCTTAGGTTATATTTACGCTTTACTTTCAAGACTCTGAACCGAAAAATGTTTTCGCGATATCATGTCCCTTTAAAAAAGTATTTTAGCACGTTATGTTTGACGATGTGGTAAAGAAAAATTTATTTCAATCTTTCTTTGTAAACTATCACCCTCATGAAAACTAGGATGATTATTTTAGTCGCTTATCTTAAAATTTTCAAAAATAATTAAAAGTTAAACTAAAATTTAATTCATTCCTAAAACATCTAGAAGACTATATAAAACTGAAATCCATCCAAAGTTTTACGCATGCGTGCATATTTTATCGTAAAAAATATTAGTTTACACAATTTACAACGTTGAACTTTTATGAAATTAAAAAACTTTTAAAATTATTGCCAGAAAACAGCTACACTAGGACCGGTAAATTTTAATAAAGAAGCGTCTCATTAAACTAAGGTAAAGTTTGTGACAAATAACGACAAGGGAGTTTTGAAGTTCCACAGTTTTTAAAACTCGACTTTTACAGTTCCGCAAAAACACTTTCATGTTTTCCTCACTTACACCGTGGTTCATCGGATTTCAATAACGGTTATCTTGTTGGGTTAGCACGAAAGAAAACTTTGTAAGTTATACACGTTACATTCTAAATAAATTTTCCTTTCAATATATATTTTTATTATTTCTGAACCATAAATGTTTATTTCACCTCTATTAGCGAATTTCCCATAGGGAAGAAGCTATTACCGTAGGTCTCATGGTAAGACTTAAGCCCGGGACCATGTTATTTTTACTTCTTTAGGTGCCTAGACACCAAAAACAATAGCCGTTAAAATTTATATATAGATATATATGTCTGTGAACACGATAACTCTCGTAAAAATGGTCCGATCGAGACCAAATTTGGTAGAGACATGTATTCCTGCATTTGCTCGGACGAGTTCGTAAACGAGACATATCGGACAATCAGAAAGGGTAGTTTGGGGAGGTTTGTAACCCAAAACTGGGGTTTTTTGCGTTTTTCCTATGTAATTTTTAAGAATTTCGAACTTTATCTTTCACCATTAGAATCAGCTTCAAACACTACACAATTTAGTTCCTTAAAGCTTTTCTCTATCTCCAACGGTTACCGAGATATTAAAAAATCTAAACACAGTACGTTGTATTTTGGGGCTCCAATGTTGATCTTAAGGAGAGTAAGGAATAATTAATGTTTCACTTACTAACCAATATTTTTTGATGAAACTTGATATTTAGCTTCATGTGGTTGAAATACATCCATTTATGCTTAAAAATCATGGTTTATGTGTTTATCATGGCAGCTAACCTGCATACTCTTTTCCCATGTTAGTCATATAGAGAATAGGTAAACTCCTTTTTTGCGGACAGATGTTGATGAAACTAGGTGTAAAGGGTCACAATAAAAACTGTTTATACTAGAAATACCTACTTTCAACGTTCCTCACATCAGCAAAACTCTTTCCCATGTTAATCTTATGGAGAATATACAAATAACTCTCATATTTATCGACAGATAATGATAAAACTTGGTATATTATTATTATTATGTTATTGATTTGGAAATTCGCTAAGTATGTAGGTCTACTGCGATGGGGGTATTTTTTTCTTATTATTACTAACAAACAGCGATATTTCAGTTAAAGATCCTGTGGACATGGATAAAAGAGTATTTGAAAAATTTAAGGGAAGTAAAGAAGACCTGGGGAGAGGTAAATTAATTTTTGGGGGCAATCGTGAGTTAAAGCACTTATAAATGCTTTATGATTGTATAGGAGGTAAAGGAATTCCAATTTAAGTAAGATTTTACGTAAACACATTTAATTTGACAGTGTCGTAAAGGATCAGTAATAGGAAAAACGTAAAATATCGTAGCAGAGAATATCGTTGTTGAGGAATGGAGAGCAAACAACTATTCAAAATAAAACTTTAGGATGTCATACATCGAGGTAGCTATATGTTTCACATATTCATTGAAGCCTGTTTTTATGAATTTCTGTCTTTCACTCAAAATCTTGACGAAATTTTATCAATTATACCACACTTTCTTATTCTTTTGCATTAATTTTCGTGCAAATTCTCCACCGTCGTCTTTGTAATTTACTTTTTAAATTTCTCTAAATGAGTTTAATTAAATGTATAACTTTACTATTTCAATACTTGTTCTCACTTAGCTACAGTTTTACACACTAAGATTAATGGATATATTTTTAAATATTCAATACACGTATGTTGAAAAAATCTGTAAAATCATTATTATAATCATTGTTTCAATTATATACTAAATATATATTTAGTTCAAATAAATGAATATGAAGTAAATATACTCTTATATTTCAACAGTGTTTTTAGGAAAATAACGATAGTTGTTCATAGAAACCATTTCATTAAAGCGTACAGAAAAGTTCGCGGGAAGTTATGAGGAAGGTTTCAGCAAGTTCCGCCCCCTCCCTTTTTCCTCGTAGAGTTACTGGATTGCGCACAAAGATTATTTTGTGTGTTTATTTAGAAGCGGATGTTCAAACTAATTGCTATTAATTTTTTTTTAACTGTTACTTTTGGTAGGGTTTGGTGCTTCGACCTTTACGTATTTTTTTAAAATAGTAAATAATTCAAAGTTTATTTAAACGAATATCAAAACCATAAATATTGTTCCATTCCTTTCTTATCCTAAACATAGCGTATAGAGAAAATGTTTTGTCAAAATGTTATGATATGAGCTGTGAGGGTGAATGTCTTATTACCTTCCTGAGTCTTAAAATTGTGTCTACCTTTCTGCCTGACGATTGCATAAAATCAAAGAAAACCTGATTACACAAATTGTTGTAATATTAAATGAAATTTATTTTAGTTAAATGTATACTGGCATATGAGTTTTTGGAAATGAATCAAGTACCTGCTGAGTAAAATAACTTACGGAAATTATTTAGATCAGTTACTATGTAGTTCTGTGAAAAGGCATGATAAGATTTTTAAAAGTAATTTAATAGCGTTTTCATACACATGTTTAACATTAAACAAAAAGTGAAGACTTAATTGCCATTGCTATCTTGGTAATGGTATATTTTTTCTTTAAACTGTACCTCCGACTAATTATGTTGCTGTCACTTTGGTTTACTTAGTGTTATAGTAATAAAATTTCGCTCAGTATAATCGTTCAGTACAACAATTAAAAATTGTATTATTCCATTTTTGCACTTAAAGCAGTAGTATAATAATTAAAAAAACATATATCAAAATAATAACAAAATAATTTGTATATTCTTCGTAAGAAGTACATGGGCAATTAAAAAAAAGAAATTTGGGGCTTTATGGATGTTTTGATTAAACTTAACTAAGTGAACTTGCGTCCCAAAATTTTGGAAATTAGTATATTTAAGTAAATAAATGATTAATTAATTTTGAGCTATTCGCCATAGGATTAGCATTAGATAATGTACTGTGTTTACCATTTTGAATATTTCACTAGCCAATTAACATAGAATCATGATTCAAAATACCAAATTGTGTGAATCTTTTAATCTGAATCCAATGGTAAAAAGGAAAACTGGATTCTTTAACTGTACAAATAATTCAAATTAAAAAATCATACATAATTATACTGAAAAGCCCATTCATGTGGTAACCCCCCCCCCCAAAAGGTAGTTAATGTAGTCCGTTTGCATTGAATAACGAATTTGACCAAGATATTAGAGAAAGAAATAACTCCACTGAATTTTATAATAATCAGGCATTAATTGCAACCGTTATAATGTTGATACATTTATCTTCTTGTATACCAAAACGTGTTCAAGGGGTTGATTTAGATTAGATTATTGAAATGGCGACAATACTAAAAGTTAGGTATTTTAAGCCAAGTATGAAGTAGGATTGAGTGTAAGATGATTGTGGCGCGATCTTGTAGTCTTGTTACTGACTAAGGCTGACATGTTCCTTAGACAGGACTGTTAAATTAATAGCCCAACAACCGATGGCAACAACTAAGTGACCTACAGTTTAACGTGGAATCCGAACCACTGCCTCTGAATTACGAATTGGTCTAATTTTGAGGATGGTCTTTGCGGATTAACGTAGTATTCAATAGTGCGGACGTTAATCCACACAAGAGAACACTACACCCATCGACCATCGCTCACAACTATCCACAATTCGTGACCTCCAAGTAGCTGGATTACAGGTCGATTTATGAACTTCTGTCATGGTTCCGGGTTTAACTGTCACCATGCGTGTCATGTGAATAGCTCACTTTTCCCTAGGAAATTCGCTAGTAAAAATGTTTGTATTTACTTCCCCGTTGGAAGTAGGTTAGATCATGGATATGTTTGAAGGGAATATTTTAAGTTCATCTGAACAGCTGTTCTTATTCTTTTATATTTAAAATTCAATACAATAGTTCTGGTAGTTCCTATGGAAACCTGTTACATTTTTTCCATCTTAAAAATCACCAACACCCCCCCCAAAGCTAAGACATATCCATGTAAAAATTCACTGTCACTAATAAGTTTACGATGACGTAGCCTATTAGAATGTAGTACAAATACTCAACAGATCATTGGTTCATATTCAGAGTTAACATCTAGAGCATATTTCCTAACAGTAATACCGGAATATAAGTTATTAATGTGAGTATTTTTGGATTAGCTCGAAATAAAATGAAAATTTAATTAAACCGCGCCATGTTGAAGCGTAATATGAAGATGACGTCAGACGGGGCGGGAATGGCTTCGACGTCATACCATTCATCCCTGTTTTGTCGGGGTTCGGATGCTAATTTTAGATAGATCCTCTCTGTATAATTACTTCACATTAATTCGCCTCACATATAACAATTTTAGAAATGACGTCTGGTTTATTATGTAATATATATTATCAACAGACTATTAACAGTATCTCAATCATCTTGCATATTAGTCCATAAACGTTAAAATCTATTAGAAACAAAGTTTTATTTTGCTTCATGTACAGAACCAATAAAATCGCCCATAACAGTAAGGTTTTTTTATACATCGAATTTATTTTTTATAAAACTAATTAATGTTTTATACAGGGTGTTTCATAATTCCCTACTAATACTCTAGGGCATTGTTTCTGGGTAAGAAGCATATCTAAATATCATATTTAAATTGTCCGGAAGTCCTTAGCTACTCACACAGCCTCCATTTTGTTTTTTTCAC
This sequence comes from Nephotettix cincticeps, assembly GCA_023375725.1. NCBI lineage: Eukaryota > Metazoa > Arthropoda > Insecta > Hemiptera > Cicadellidae > Nephotettix > Nephotettix cincticeps. The sequence continues at coordinate 12,946,157 of CM041789.1, read as the reverse complement.
TTATAACATTTTTTCTGAATAATGGTTAAAAGTACGGAATTTAATCTTTGCACAAACATTTATGGCAAATAGACAAAGCCACAAAAAATTATGAAAATTTCTAAAATTCATAAAAAAATGGCGGCCATTTAAAATTTTGTTTCTCAAATAACTCGTGAACCGTTGATTTAACAGAAAATGTACAAGGATAACTTTATTTAGGTAATGTAATTACAAATCGATTGACAACAAATTGTTTTAAATTAGATAAATATTAATTGAGATATGGTATGGAGCTTTAGTGATAGGTGACCGCTAGGGCTTAGTTGCAGTGCATGACAAGGAATACGACTAAAGTCTGCCACAACAATGCAACAGTCTCCAACAGCTTACTGTCATTAAAATTCACACAAAAATCCCAAAAATTTTATATCAGCTGTGGTAAAAGTCAAAATACTTGTTTACAAACTAAACATCTGATTTATTCTTACCTGAAAATGTTATTATTTTATTCATTGTAGTCAGTTCCTCTACAGTTATTCTAAACTTATGCCAAGACTAAGAGGGTTATGTGGCATTTTAATATTGTTTGAAGTAATCTAAAATAACCCACAAATAACATACAAAGCAGGCGGAGACTGATGCATTGTTGTTTTCACCAAATTATCTATTCATCTATTCTCTATATTTAAGTATACAAGTGACTTATTGATGTTAGATAAGTTTTTAATAAGTTAAAAGAATGACAATATTCGTTTTACCAAACATCAAAGTCAGTACGGCTCTATTTACACCCGGTGTATCTTAGCACAGTGTAGGGGATGGAGTGAAGGGTTGAGGGGTGTTTTGGAGGAAAGGTAGAAGCGGCTGCAACGGACGTTAAACGCATTATTAAAGTTTCCAAATCCACCTTTGTGAGCATTGCCAACGCAGCAGCTATATTGCTTCCTGTACTGATATTTATTCAACCTTTGACATTTCGATCCTTCTCATCTCCATTCTAGACTTATTTTGTCTTAAATACAGGATGCGTTTGATTTTTTTAAATAGGGTGTTTTCTTTTGATATGGATATGGAAATTCAATTGACCACAATTTGAAGGGAAAGTGACGTCATATGGTTATAAGGACAGCTGTTTAGAAGAACAGAAAACATTACCTTTAGAAATATCAATTTTGTCTGTGAATTATGAACTTGTCTCATTATGAGGATAGTCTTTGTTTCATTTAACAGTGGGACGTTTATCAACGCCAGGGAATATCGTGTTCACCGCTCACAACTATCCACAATTCGTGCCCGCCAAGCTGCTGGATTACACGACACGCCACCGATCCACACTGGAACGCGTTTCAAAATGGATAAATCGTTAGAAAGGATTGATAAACATGTTACCGTTTTCGTGTATACTTCAAATCATCAAAATTCATTGTTAAAAGAGTTTCTTTCTTCACGTTCCAAATAGTTAATTTGTTAGCTAGTTACTTAAATGGCAACCTTTCCAGGTATTTTAAACCAAATATGAATGAGAAATGAATGTAAGATATTTTTGGTACGATCTTAGTATTGTTGTTGCCTAAGGCTGACGTTCCTTAGTCAGCCAACTGGTCTAATTATGAGGATGGTATTTGCGGATGGAGTTAGTATTCAAAGGTGCGGACGTTAATCCACACAAGATAACACTAAACCCACAGACCAATGGTCATAACTATCCACAATTCGTGACCTTCAAGTAGCTGGATTACAGGACACTCGATTGTTCCTGACAATGAATGCACACTATCAGTGCACAAATATCAACTAGCTAATATTATATGGTTTTAACATACAGAGTGTTTCAGAATTTCCTACCAATACTCTAGGGCATTGTTCCTGGGTAAGAAACATATCTAAATATCATATTTAAATTGTCCGGAAGTCCTTAGTTACTCACACAGCCTCCATTTTGTTTTTTTCACTTATAATTTTTTCCTGAATAATGGTTAAACGTACGGACCACGTTTTTTTGCACGTTTGTGCAAAGTTTCAATTCCGTACGTTTAACCATTATTCAGAAAAAAATTATAAGTGAAAAAAACAATATGGAGGCTGTGTGAGTAACTAAGGACTTCCGGACTATTTAAATATGATATTTAGATATGTTTCTTACCCAGGAACAATGCCCTAGAGTATTGGTAGGGAATTCTGAAACACTCTGTATAGATAATTGTAATTTTAGATCGTGGATTCATGATAGACAAGCACAAGAGTGTTCATGCTGACTCTCCACTTTGAACGCCTTTAATGTCGCCTCTCAAAAAACTAAATATGGGTTTGATGACTTCTTAGACCGTGGTTGAAGCAATACTACGATCGAATACAATACGATCGCAACTTTACGATATATATGAATATTAATTACGAATGATCCGAGACAAGCCGGAGTATTGACCCTCGCGCTGCGGTCACGTGACAGGGTTGAATGGGGCGTGACGTCACTTTTATTTCCGTCCCTCTGACGTCATCACTCTCCAACACTGGAGTATATTGGATTGGACGACTTCTATTTTTACCCAGAGCCGTCTTTATTCCGAATCATTACACGTTCAAACGTTTTTATTCCTATGGCAGACTCGGTTTTGTCTTGGGGAATAATTAGAATTTATTCTAAATATTATTGAAAACCATTTCGGTCCAACATTAAAATAAAAAATCTAATAATACAACTAAGATAAGAAACAAAAACCCCAAAGCTTCCTCACAGAACGTCGTATGGAAAATTTAACAAACTAATATCATAACAGCATTTTATTATTCACAGGTACAAATGTGTTTAGTCTATAATTTAATTTTCATCCTCTATTCATTACTGTTTTAAATATGGTGACTTTTAATTTAACTTGAAAATTAAAAGTTAAAGTATTATTTAAAAATCATTTAGAAAAATCATCGTTATCGTATTTTTATCGATATGTAAAAAAATTTTTCTCTTACAAGCAAAATGAAATAGCCTATTAATAGTGAGAGGAAAAATTAACAAAAACTTGTATCTTATATTGGGACCTATTTGGATTATAAATTCAAGTTCTTGCCATAGGTAGTCTATGCCGCTATTGGCACATAAGTTTTAATTAAGTGTAAATATCTTTTAACATTTTTTAACTAAATATGATAAAACAAAACTTATTTTACTTAAGAAAATATTTTAAATCGTCAATAAAAAATATAATATGCAACGAAGGTTAATAGGTTTTAATCCTATTGAAAACAATTTCACCAACTTTAATTAAAAATTAAATCTGTGTCAGTATGGTAAACCGCATAAAACGAAAAATGCTAAAAAACAATGCACAATTATTTACATCAGTGAAATAAAAACTGTAACAAAAAAATCCACTAATGAACTAAAATCGGCAAGAATCAGTTTGGAATTTTAAAACGATTCTGAATTTATTTCGTTCGAGTTTTATCGAGAGGGAAAATAATAAGAGCGGACCAACGCAAGAGTAAAACAATACTTCTGCAATCAGTTTTCGTTAACACAGCAATAGGAATGTTGGACATGGAGGGAACAATGGATTAGGAACCGTGGACGGAGGAACGTGGATTCGCACTCGGTCTGCCGTCGGCATAATCGCTTTATCGCTTCGTTTGGAAACGCGGGCAAATATTTTATATTCTGGAGTTTTCAATAGTTAACTGTGTAAAATTTAAGAGCCTGCCTTAATTCAGAAATATTTCGTTTTACTCACTTTTGTGCTTTCAGAACTGTTAAGCACGGTTTCGCCTGAACGGTTGTGAGTTTAATTGTGACATGGAGCGGGAACAGATAGTTGCGTTGCATTTTCTATATCGTTGTTTAAAACGAAGACTACACAATCGTCTTCACTGGGTCCATCCCACAAATATAAGAATAGATGATGTGGGATTATTTTAATATTTTTGAAGATTTTATAATTTTTTCAATTATTTTTTGAATGTTTGTTCAACCTTTTGATGCGCTTAGATCGATCTAGATTTAAAAATGTTCTGTTTAGAAAAATGTGCCTTTTTAAGAATCTCCATACTTCTCGAAATCTGTGTTAGTACACACACTTCGTCCCAATCTATTTTTCCCCCAAAGTGTCGGTTTGGGCTCAACCAACGATATAAAAACCGCACCATCTTCATAAATTTCACAACCCTGCTTAAACCGCTTGATTGAAAAATGTTCTCTTTAGAGAAAATACAACCCTCAAGAACAGAATTTCATCAGTAGAAAAGCTAGCCATTAAACTGCTTGAACTGCTTAAAAACCAACAACAGTCAGTAGTTGAAACGTGCAGCTATGAGTTCCTTGATATAGACTGGCACTTCTCCTGAATATAGCAACTTTGAGATCACTAATAATTGTAGTTATGTAAATAGTGGTGGGTAGATATAACATTACCTGGTGTTGATTAATGTCCACACTATTGAATACTACGTTCATTCGTAATGACTAACTTTAGTTAGACCAGCTAGTAATTCAAAGGTGAAATTGTGGTTCGGACCCCACTTAAAATGACTATTTGGGAGATAAATGGTTTATTATGGATAGTATGGATTTGGATATAGGATAAATGGGCTCATTTTCTGATTGTTTCTAGCTTAAGGTTGTTATTCTTGGTTGAGATGACGGGCCGGTTCCATTTACACCATTGGAAAAATTTGTATGTTATGAGCGCTGGTTGATGTTGCGGGTGCTGACATTTTCGTTATTATTTGTCAGAGAAGGAAAATGGTTTAGGTTGGATTCAAACGGAGGCCTACTATGACTATGAGTGATAGATAGAGCAGTAATTTTATCTTTGTTAAGTTGTGACCTGGATTTCAGGTTTAGTTAGTAAGCCCGATAGTAAGCTGTATGGGATTGACTGTCACTTATTGTACTGGATCATCCTCTTTTTTGGGACATTCTGAGAAAAGGTGGTTGTCCGTACACTTGACGCATCAGGGTTCGAGTCGACAGTAAACAAATCATTGACATTGAATGCACTGAGGTTGATTTACCTTTGCTTTTTAATTCAATCTGAATTTTAGAATGAAACAAAATTCAAGGCAAAAAATTTCATTACCGATATCAGAATCTTCAAGTTCATTTTCACATAAGGACATGGGAGACTTGCTTTTGTTGTACAGTCTTGTGACTATTAAGATTGGGTAGTGACAGAGTTTCTTCGTCAGACAATGATATGGGAATGTTCCGCATAATGACTGAGAGACGTTTATTGTCTAGTGGGAAAAATGAATCGTACTGAAAATTAACAGAATCAAAATGAGCATCATAGGTAGAGACATTAATTGTTATGTTAGTTCCTTAGTTTACGGTGAAATTGTTATTTTAAGAATTTTGTTTAGGTCAGAAATGAGGGCTTAATAATTACTAGAATCGTGGAGGAAGATAGGAGGAACAAGTTGAGATTTTGAAGAAGTAGACGTTTCATTTGTGTCGTTGGTAGGTGCGATGGGATCGTATCTGTTTTTGTACAGTTGGTTTGTTTGATGTAGAAGATTAGGTGGCGATTTCGATTTCCTATTTTGGACGAGTCAAAATTCGTCATTTTGCTCGATCCTCAGGAGTGCTTAATTGCATTCAACTATGATAATTTTAGGGGACTAAATCTACTTGTAAAGATTTTATTGGTGGGTGCATGATGATGGTCTTAGTCTCTTCTAACATTACGTTTTACTTTCTCCCCTTATACGTAGTATATGGAGAAAGTATTGTTTTCGTCAAAATTTTCGAATTTGAGTTGAGGGTGGATATATCCGTTTTGGGGTCCCCTGAATCCAAAAAAGTGGGTTTGGAGGTGATGTCTGTCCGTCCGTGTGTCTGTGTGTGTGTGTGTCTGGATGTGTACAGTGCCACAGCCTACCCCGTTGGTCCGATTTAGATGAAATTTGGCATGTACGTATATATTCACGGTATCTCCAGGCGTTTTTTTCATTTTTTTGAATTTTTGATTTTTAAGGGTAGTTCACCCCTAAAAACTCTTAAAAACGTGAAAAATCCATATTTCTCAAAAACGGCTCTAACGATTTTGATTAAAATTTGATAGTTTATAGTGCACAGAGTACTAAATAATTTGACACCACCCGCATGTCTGTAAAAATGACGGTTCAAAAGTTATGGGCTTTTAAATGTCAGAAAAATCAAATTTTTAAATTTTCAGCGAAAACAATAAACGTAAAGTATAATTTGACTGTCACCATTAAAACCTGCTTAAAAAACTAAACAAATTAGTATTTTGAATTATTTGTCTACGACTAACGGTTCCAGAGAAAAGTTAAATTTAAGGTCCATGATAAACACAGTACGTTGTCTGAAAGCGTCCAACGTTATTCTTATGGAGAATATTAAAATATCAATTTCTTCCTTATTTTTTAACCGTTTTCCATGAAACATGGTATGAAGTGTAAGACTACGGTTTTCTTTTTTTTTTTTTATTTTTTTTTTTTTGTCATTTTTTTTTTTTTTTAGATTCCTTTTTTGTTTCTGATTTTTTTTTTTGTCTTTTTTTTTTTATTTCAAATCGCCCAACAGAACCAAGTCAAAAAAGCTTGGTATTACCGGGGGGGGGGGGTGTTTCCCCCCATACAGTTCGAACAATTAATTTAACTTTGCTCTCTTGTTTTTATTTTCAGAAACGGGATGATTATTTTTGAAACAATAAATTATTAAATGGTATTTATTTAGATGAACTTTGACGAACATGATGGTTTATTACAGATTGTCTTTCTTGAACTTACTTAAGGGAGAAAGTATGTGTCAGTTCACCGGTACCGTTTATTTACCATTTGTATTGCTTCACCCGGATGGTATTATTGATGTTTTTGCATAGGTGTCTAAGGTTAGGGTTGGAGGTTCCAGAACAGCATTGAATGAATGCAGTTAATTATGTAATCAATTATCTACCACCCTATAAAATTTTCCCAGAATAGTTTTAGACCCTACTTTGTAAACTGTATAATTTAAAAAAGTTCGGTGCATGAATGGGCACGTAATACAAAATTAAGCGATTAAACCTCTTCGGGGGGTACTGTGTATTATTTTATTTGATAAAGCTATGTATAAAATAAAAAAAAGAAAATATTTGAATCTTTATATTGTTGTTGAAAAGCACCCCGACGATAAGATATAGATATCAAAGGCATGAAGGGTTGGAGTCATGTTCCAATATCAGGCGTTGACTACATTTCCGATATATTATCACCCTATGTGGTGGCAGACGTGAGTAGTTGATTGTTCTCATACATCCTTGAACATTGATAACACTGGTTGTCATCAGCTGTTGTCTTACTACTTGCCTAACTTTAGTTTCATTACGCGTAACATCTCGTTCAAGGTTAAAAGTTTTTAACAACACATAATATATTTTACTGTCAATATTGTATGAAGTGTTGTATACACATTTTTAACCTGTAGAATGGGGTTATACGAAACCGGTTGCCTCACGATAATAAAATGGAATTGTATTGATGAAGGTAATATAACCTATTATTAGTTTATGAAATCACATATAAAATGGAAAAAACTAGACGGACTTGCAGACCAAAATTTGGAAGAATGTGTTGAATTTAAATGTGGAGAATAAGGGAGCAATCTATAACCTTACCTCTAACTTTTGCCTCTCTTTCTAAAAAAAGGGGGTTACATTTTGAGGGGGTTACGCCCCCTCAAAATGTCTTAACAATTAATTTAACCTGTTTTAGGGTGAAAGTATGTGTCATTCTACTGATACCGTTTATTTTCAGGTCACATGCGCGTTCTGAATAGTTCGTATACAGTTGAGCACAAAATACCATCTAATACCAATCTTTTTTCTCTTTGTCTGAACGGATTGCAGTTTGTATTAGTTTAATCCAATTAATATTTATATTTTTATCAATGTTTCATTAGTTTTTTTAGTATGATCTCATGAAAAAATAAGTTAAGACTATTTTTGAAGCAATTACATTTGAAATTTAAGTATTTTAATATTTGTTTCAGGTGAGTCAATTTGTATTAAGTAAAGCTCGTTGCAGTACTGGTAAGTAAAGTACCAAATAATTCTTATATCCTTCTCATCGCTTTGTTTTATTTTTGCATTGTTTGAATCGCTTCGCTCGGATCGTTTTAGCTTCACAGCATTCTAGGATTTTGGAGCTGTCCATCGTGTTAAATTCTTCTGGTACTAAGGATTTTATTTTGTCATGCTAGACTTCTTAGCTGGTTTTGAATTTAATTTTATCCTGGGTTTTCTCATGTTTTCACTATTCTACACTGTTCAATTATAAACCGATGTATAATAAACTTTTATCCTGCAATTTATGTTCATTAAGATAGAATATAGTTATACTTTGCTTGTCATTATATTGTATCACTCAATTTTAACATTCTTGAACATCAAAATACATTGCGGTCGTAGTACATTAACCATCACAAGGTCTAGCTTCTAAATACTTATATTGCAGAAAAAAACACAGCAAATTTGTTATGGATAAATTCCACAAATTCACAATACAATTCTAAATTATTTTAAAAATGTTTCATTGTTTATCAATAATTATTTTTAATAGATTACTTCGATTTGAGAATTTATTACACCTTATACTGAACCGTGGATTTTTTCATCAAAGTAATATGGTTTCCATGAAGGCATAAGGAAGTTTTTCGTTGGGTATTAAATGACATTAGAATTTTTATGTATATTTTCCAGTCCTGATTTTAGTGCAGTTTGAAAGTTAATATATAATGTTTTTAAAGGCTTGAATCTATTTTCATCAGTAATTGCAAGAAGTATTATCACAAGTTTTATAATCAAGAAGTACATAATTTAATATTTAATACTCTTACGGTGGTCTTGTAACTATATGACGAGTATTGTGTGTATAGCTTAAAAGTAACTAAAGCACCTAGAGGTTATGTACCTGAATATTATGAAACATTCCAATTTCTATATAGAACGAGGATTTTAAATTTGTAACTCCGGCTGAGAAATTGGACTACGTCACACAAAGAAATGAATTGAAGAAATGAAGGAAAAAATACTGGTGGCCCATACAGATGGTTCGCGAACTGCATAGAATAAATGTATGGGTTGAAAGTTTTGGTGAGCAACAGGTCCAGTGACGTAGTGGTTGCTATGGAGACCCCCCAGCTGGGGGAGGTTCCCCCCGTGACACCCACGGTCCGATATAACTGATAACCTCCCTGTGATTAGGAGAAGAGACCACCGCTGGGAATTTTGAGGGAATATACTGCTTTAACCTTGTACAGTGTTGAGCATTACTGGGTAGATATATTTTTTATTTTTTAATTTTAAACATCACACTAGAAGGGTCTGCTAGGACGTAGACTTAAAGGGGACCAAAATCAAATAAATATGTGTGATACTATTCAATTCATAATTTAAAAAAAGGTAGAGTAGGGTGATATTGGAGTAACTACATTTATTACGTACGGACTGTTAAAAATGAACATACTTTAAGCTCATGTAGGACTATTTTAACTTAAATAATATTTAAAAGTTTACATGGGTTAAAGGAGTAGTTAGAGGTAATTATTGATAAGTTTGGGGAAATATTTCATCAATAAACGATATAGATAAGCCATACGTACCGGCGTGGTAGCTCAGGGGGGAGCTTTGGCCCAATAAGTCAAAGGTTGCTGGATCGAAATCACTGACCGGGGACTTGTGACAGATCTCTGGCTAGCCCATATGACTAATACCACCACAGTACCTCGTTCTCCTTAATTTACCACCCAAGGCCTCGGCTTATACTAATGAACAGTTGAAATTAAAAAAGAAATAAAAAAGAGACAGTTTGATCAAATTATGTTTATTCGTTCTAACCTGTAATGTCTAATTGGAACGGTGGCGTCGTCCTGTAATCAGCTACTTGTAGGTCAAGAATTGTGGATAGTTGTGAGCGATGGTCGGTGGATGTAGTGTTTTCTTGTGTGGATTAACGTCCGCACTATTACAAAAAAACGTAGTTTAAATTAACATATGAATTTGTACCAAACAGATCCTGTATACAATTACTAAAAAATAATTTTTCTGCTCCTCATCCCAGAACTGTGTTACGTCTAAATTTCTTTGTGAATTCATTCTAAGAGAACATTCATTTTGTTTCTCCTCCTATACATTTTATATGGAGATAGTATTGTTAAGTTCAAAATTATGAATTTCAGTTGATAGTTTAAATTTGTTTTGAGTTAGTTAATAGATAAATTGGTGACCTGCCAAGTAGGTATTTTAAGACAACTATGAATGAGAAATGAGTTTAAGATGATTGTGGCGTGATATTGTAGTTTTGTTACTGACTAAGGTTGGCTTTTTCATTGGACAGAACTTTTAATTAATAGCCCACCAGTCAATGGCATATGTAAGGGACCTATAGTTTAACGTGGAGTTTGAACTACTGCCTCTGAATTACGAACTGGTCTAATTATGATTATGGTCTTAACTACGGATTAAAGTAGTATTCGATAGTGAGGACGTTAATCCAAACAAGAGAACACTACACTCATCGAACATCTTAACACTATCCACGTTGCTCCAAGTAGCTGGTACAGGACATGCCATGGTCCCAGTCTAGTTTTGAGGCTCCCAGTCCAAAATGGTTTTTTTTTGACTTATGTATGTCCGTGTTTGTACCCCAAGCATACTGTTCCAACTGGAATAGTTAGCTTGGAACTCCACAAGCATACGCGTATTAATATTAAACTGTTTTTTGACATGTATATGTCTAGGCTTTGCGGGGGGCTAGCAATTTTAATTACTAAAATTTGAAACCATAAGAACAGCCGTTTAGATGAACTGAAAATATTCCTTTTAGATATATCCATGATCTAACCTATTCCCCACAGGGAAATAAATACAAACATTTTCATTCTTTTTCCCAACAGCTGGCTTAGCTCAACAATGCAGTCTCGTAGTTCACTATTTTATTGAATTTGCTTATCGAAATTTCGTGAACATCCCGGGGATCGAACTCGTCATCTCTTGCACCGAAGTCCAAGACGCTAACCGCAAGATTAGCAGATGACCATTTTATATTTTTAGATCCTGGTGTGCCTGGTTTGGTCATTTTTATAACTTTTTAAAAACTCTCTTAATTGTATCTGTAATTAATAATTTGCACAAAAAGTTTTTATAATAGCTATACGTTAGTTAATTCACAGCTAAAACGTTTTACTCGATAAATATTTCATAGACATTTTCTTTTTTGACGTTAAATTGTTACAGCATATGACGAAGAGAAACCCATCAATAAGTCGATAGGTTTGTCTCCAATTTCAAGATTTTTTTTAATTTTTATGTAAATTTAAAAACGTAGGTGTTTATGTTATTTTTTTAATTGCATGTTTTGAGTCTTCAACTTGAACGATACTTTATTTATAGGGAATAAAAAACCCCACAACCAGATTAACAGTTGAATAATAAAGAGCTTTAGAATCAAATTTTTGTTCTTTAAATCAACGTCAGTTCATCAGGAATTTTCTAATCGAATAATTGAATATTCAATTCGACATTTATTTTATAACATATTGATTTTAAAAACAATTGTTTTAAATTGAAAAATTAATTTGTGCTCTCTTGTGGTTGAAATTTTTGTGAATTATCATAAAACGCTACGCACTTTCAACTCATATTTTGAGCTCCTGTTGCTTCCATTTCAATCACGAACTAAGTGACAAAAATGCCTCTGGGGGTGCTTTGTTCTTGAACTTGGTGAGTGAAATTGCGTCTTATGATCAACAGAAGGAGCAATTTACTTTAGGAAATTGCTCCTCGTCCTTTTACTTAACCCACTCCTCAGATTATCAGTCAACCCATTGTCGAATTTAAAATATTGTCTAAACTTCTTTACTTTAAGTATAATTTAACTTTGCTTTTCATAGCTACTTGTTATAAATGCAAAAATACTCCTTGTAAATGTATATTGTACAGTTCTATTTTTCGCTTTAATAGTTTACATAAACTATCATTTAATCTAAATTAATTGTGGGTCAAATGAAGATGCACATAAATTCAACAATATATAATGTAACAAAAGAAATGTTCCATTTCACAGATTATTAAAGGCATTAAACATTTATGAAATGTTGGATTTTAAAATGTTCAATCAATTACTTCCAGAACTTATTTGCCTTTCAATGTATTTAAGAGCAAATTATACACTTAACCTGTAAAAACCCATTTCATTTTGAATCAGGATTTTTGCCGAAACTTATTGTAATACGAATATATGCAATATGTAAAAGGGATTTATATAGGTAGATAGTAAATCTAATGACGTAAAAAATGTACATACTTTAGGTTAAATTTAGATTTTTATCTAATCTATTTAAAATATGGTGCAAAATTATTTTTATTCATAGTTTTATTTAAGAATTCTAGTAACTTGAATTTTACCATCTCTTTTATAGGTTATGCTTATAACTGATTTTTTAATACAAAGCTTATTTTCAAAAGGGTGTTAATCTGAGTTTATGAATTTAAGTTTTTAATTAATAATAAGGTTTATATTAACTGAATCAGTCTAGTGGTCTGAATAGTGGATTTTAAAATTACCACGGCTTCAAGTTACAATAACTAATTTTCGTAGTAATGTAATAATTCGTCATTCTCCAGAACACATTATAAAAAACATTTACGTGGTCATTATAACTTTCAGACCTTTAAAATATAGAATATTACAATTTTATGGTAAATTTTTGTCCAGAACAAGTCAAGTTCCATTGATCTATCTGACGCTGTGGGTGTTCCAAGTTTTTTAATACCCCAAGACTCCAGCGCATTCCTGGGATTCTCCAGTATTTCCAGCCTGGATCTATTTTTACGGCAGGTTAGCGAAGAAATATCTCCATAGCGTCTGTATATATTTTCAAACCGCTTGAGTGGAATTCACCCAATAAATGGGGTAGAACAAGGCATTGATGGAGCGCATGCTGTTCGTCTAGTAGCGATGTAAATATTTTCCAGCGTTTTTCACGGAACTATTTTCAGAAAGTGTATAGGCTTGACGAATATGTTTCATTTACACAAATAAAATTAAACATTTTGGAAGATCTGTACCGTTGACTCACGGGAAACATTACGTTATCACATATTTTCCGGATAACCTGTTGTGAAGTATGTAAATAAATCAATTCATATATCACACATAAGTTAAAAGGTCTACATAAATAATCTTACATTTATTTACGTATTCTTTATTAAAGTTATCTAGTGAGGCTATTAATTACATACTTCAACACTTACACGTACAAAATTGTACACGGGTTGTCAATCATACCCTCTAAGCCTGGCTTCCTTCCCTCCGTTACAGTGTACCAAATTTTAATAGCAAGAGTTGATTGCTATTCTCGTTTCCATAAAGCCACACTGCATCACATTCCGGCTCGCCTATTTTCCGGATAAAAGTTAATATAGTATTATTGTTTCTCGAGTTGACGAAATGACCATTCTTTCTAACTCATTCAGAACACTTTCAATGTAAAATTAAATTGTTGTTGTTGTGTATATATTTATTGTTTGTTGAGTGCAGAAAATATGTTCACTCAAGATAAGAAAGTTATTTTTTATTCAGGTGATTATAAAGACAGACTCATTTAATTTATTTAAGATTAAATAACTGCTAGGCTAAACCTGTTGTGAATAATGTAAATAAGTGAACATCTAGCCTGTGATGGGGTAACCCTTTGCACTATTATTGTGGAAAGGTGGTTCAGTTGTCTGAACCTTTGAACCACCCTGAGCATATCTTGACACAGCTTTGTGATACTGAATATTAAATACTGAATTTAGTTCCATTGTTCATTTGGTGAGTTCATTTGTGATGATGTAAAATGATCAGCCAGTATGTGTCAGTATAAAGCCACGATACATCAAATTTGCTACATTCATATTCACTTTACAATATAATTTAGGTCCCATTTACATCGGGTCGGCTTATGAATAACAATAAAAACATTTTTCAGTACGTCATTGATAAGAGAAACGTATTTATGTTTTCATTTGATTCCTTTAACTTATATAAAATCTCTTGTTAAAAGAAATCTCCTACCAATCCTTTCAATCAGAGCTGACAGAACTTACCTTATGTCAAGTTTTTTTCAGATTTGTAAAGTAATTCAAGGTATATATTAGATTATTGAAATGGCAAATACCTGGTATATAAATACTAGGTAGGTAGGTAGGTATTTTAAGAGAAGTATGAATAAGAGACGAGTGTAGGATAATTGAGGCGCGATCTTGTAGTCTTGTTACTGGCTGACATGTTCCTTAGACAGGTCTGTTAATTAATAATTCAATAGTCCAGGGCTTATCTAAGGGACCTAAAGTTTAACGTGGAATCCGAACCACGGTCTCTGAATTAGGAATTGGTCTAATTATGAGGATGGTCTTTGTGGATTAACGTAGTATTCAATAGTGCGGACGTTAATCCACACAAGAGAACACTACACCCACCGACCATCGCTTACAGCTATCCACAATTCGTGACCTCCAAGTAGCTGGATTACAGGACGACGCCACCTTTAATATACAAGGACATAAAAATATTGGTCTTAAGTTATTAATAGTTTATTAATAACTTACTTGTTTCTAACTTTAACATTGACCTTATATTTGAACAATTCTTTCACACAGTAAGTAAATACGGAAAGCAAATGCCACTAAAATCGTACAGATCAACGATTGTCATGCATCTGTGTACTTTGACTTTAATTTTTAAGGTTTCAAAATAATTCAACCATGGGGTATGGTGGACGGTAAAGTACAATGAAAAATTGTTTTTGGAAACAACCTAAATAGACTCGAACACGTACTCAGCTTTGCGAAATTTTAGAAAATTTCCTTTTTGAGTGCAAATAGATTTTGTAATAATTATAACATTGGCTCACAATTCAATTTAATTCTTTTATTTCATTTACATTCATTTGAATTACAACGCTGTTATGATATTTTATTTCTTTATACAATACAGCTATATATTAAATCTATTTATCCACACGGCTAATTGAGAGATCAGCTATGAAAATTAGAGAATTAATTTAATTAAAAAAAAATCAATTTAATTTACAATAAATTCAATTACAGCAGTTCTATGAAAAAGTCATACTGATTGAACAATTTAATTTTTAAAACACAATTTACTCAATTTTCCTAAAAACCACGAAGTACAATAATTGTAGATAACAGCGGGTAATGTTCACACCGGTAGGTTGGCAGGACCGGAGAGTGGGTGGAGGTTGGCACTACTGGGAAGGTTCGTCAGTTACTCGACGGTATCGCGTCGTGTCGTACTCTTTCACAGTTCGTACTCGCTCAAATCATCAACGATTATATGTTTCCTCTAACCCGGCTTGTCCCTATGTACTGATAATGCTTGAGTGTCTAATACTGACCCTATAGTGACAGGAGCCAGACAAGGTATTGATAACGAGTGATAAGGGGTATCAGGAGATTAGTTGTTCTTGTCCAACCGTTAAAAAACCTACAATAACTTGTTATATACGACATAAAACAAACTATAACGCGATAAACTTCACGAAATAACCATGGGTTAAACTATTATTTTTTTAATTGCAAAATAGTAATTTGTATTATTTCATATATTAAGTATACTATAGTAAAAAAACTTAAAAAAAGTACACCACATTATAAAACTAGTAAATTCACAAGGCGATATAAGGGATACAACTCCCATGGTGTGTATGTAAAGTGTGACAGACTCTAATCAATAGCAGTAGTGATAGCTGTTGTTTGTTAACCATAATCAGTCCACCGTAGACATTCTCTTGTGAAACAACCGGTAAATTAAGTACAATAACATCTATGAGTTTTTGGAAACGTGTGAACACAATATATAAGTTCCATTTAGAACGTACATTTGCAATTTAATTTCTAAATTAAAGTACAGAGAATATTGAAATTTTTACAAAGATATTAAGACGAATAAACGTATTTAACTAGAAATCAATCTACAGTATTTTGTTTTTAATTCTAGTTTTGATTATTTAGATAGGAATGTTTGCATTAAGTAAATTCATGCCTAATGTTATATGTGGGATATTAATATATAAAACAAATTATAAAGGAGTAAAGTACATTACGAGTTGTAATATCTAATAGAGGTTTATAATACTATCGATTTAGAACTATATTTTAAAGACTTTTAGGAATATTACCTTGAGTGGATTGGAACAATTTAAATAAAATAAATATGTACCTTTATTTGTAGATTTAAATATTAGTAAATTCTTACTAGTGATTAAACTACATACGAAAATTTGTCTGATTCATTAATAATTTACAAATTGTACTTTGATATTCTGCTATGCGGTCCACAAATAGGCTCAGTTTTAAAATCACGTTGGATGTATAAGATGAAAATAGACTTCCGAAACATGTACAGTACAGGCCATATTTTCGAATAGAAATATTAGAAAATTCAACTCAATAGTTCACAAAATAATTTTCATTGAGTTTTTTGTTATAAGAACAAGTGTTTAGATGAACTCAAAACACTCCTTCAAGGGTTATCCTTGATCTAACCTATTTCCCACAGGGAAGTAAATACAAACTTTTTTCGAATTAGAGGATTCTTTTATGGTAGTGAATAAAATAGTTTAAACATTTTTTAATGTGGTACTGAGTATATGTATATGTTAAGATACAGTATATGTATATTCTATAAATACAAAACTATGCCTAAAATTAAAACGATTAACTGAAAGAAAATATTTTTTTCTTCTCGTTGAGTAATTAATAATATAATTCAATTATTAACACCTAATTAAACTATTACTGATAGAAATATCAAGAATATTTTTTATAAAATTGTAATAAATAAAAAAATAATCATCGAGTTTGGATAGCATAATTAATTAAATTAACACACCACATTCACATTAAATTCACATTTTTTACCGTTGGTCTCTTAAACCATTATCTTGCTGACGTAGCATCCTTGGAATACATTGGTTAATAAATGCCGTAAATGTGCCAGATGCCACGTAACGTTCTTATGCGATCTCGTCTAGGAACAGTAGCTGCCCCAAAGCTGTCCCCTGTCTCACTCCTCTACTGATCTTGTGGTGTAATTTCACATTAAACCCTCCACTGCAAAGTGCCCTATTCAAGAGCTCGTTTAACGTAATTAAGTTTCTTTTTGTCGTCGAAACGCGTTAATGAAAGGGGATGCTTTGTTGATGACAGGCTTTGCGTAGGAATAAACCTTGGAAATGCTCTTTATGGGAGATGATTTTTTTACATTTTGAACAAATATGATTCCTGCACATTTTTTGTTCCGTAATACTATCATTTTATGTATTAAATTTTGTAATACCTCTTTCCTTAGTAGATAAAATAATAGTTATAATAGCTTAAGATATTTAATATAACAACTTGAAGAAAACACGTATTAATCTTACTTCACATAAAACAACTGGTTATTTTACTGTATATTTATGATTGGTACTTATATTTTACGGATTTAGCTTCTTATAATTAGAGATAATATAGATATATTCTCAAAATGTTTTATGATCTCACAATAACTAAGTCGGATGCCAAATATTTAGTTTTAGAAAATGGAAGCTTTTATTCTGAGTGAATACCTCAACGTTTTTTTGCTCAGGAAAAAATAGAGTTTTCAACGATATTGCATTTTCTAATCGGTTTTATCGAAAACAACTTTTGCTTATAACGATGAATACCAGAAGTACCATTCTACTACAGAAAAATATAACATTAATTTCTAATAAACTTTTATGAAAAAAATGTTACATCTATTATTTACCGAAATATTTATAATTTATTGAATTAATTACTGCAACTCATATAGAATTGAAGCTTAAAGTAACAGAATGGCGAATACCAGAAAGGGACGTCATTATACATTTCAAGGGTGAACGATTTCGCAACGAAAGGAATGAAAGGACGACAATTCCATTTAAAGAATTGGTGGCAAAGACTTGATAAATCGAGCCGCGTTTCAGGTTGAATTAGGTGGAAAAATAGTAAACATCTATCAGCCCCACCTGCCGGCCTCTAGCTCACTCAGTCTTTCCTTCTTCACTCAACGATTAATCAATCATAATAAATCGATAGATGTTACAATGCTAAACAATCGTCTCCAGTGCTACTGCAGGGCAAAAGGAAGGGGTGTCAAAATGTTTCTTGGTAATGAAATTTTGCTGTTGGAGTCTAATGCCTGATTGGTAATTACTTATACATTTCTTCACATTTTAATTTCAATTATAAAGAAACGGTATACATATTTAAGGAAATAATTTTTGAACGGTGAATTGCAAATTATTGTTGGGAAAAAGGTGGAATATCAGCTTCGTTTTAGAGAAATAGGATGAAGGTCACTAAAAACTTCACTCTACAGATTTCTTTAGACCTAACTAAGAATAAAATCCAAAGGAATGCAATATATTGATAAAAGGATGGACTTTATTATGAACTCATGTGTTTAAGGGTTCTTGCGCTCTGGATTTTTTACAGTGTCAGATTTTGGAGGATACCTATGAAAATAACAGCTATCATCCTATCAGCTTCTTGTAGACACCTCAAACCTAGGTATAACCTCAAAACTGGATAAACTATTTTTTTCTTGTTTGCCATTTGGCAGGCTCAGCTTTTTCGCTAGGTAGCCTCGCAGTTCACTGTCTATTTTTTCTAATCTAAATTTTGTGGTCACCCCGGGGATCGAACCCGTCACCTCTTGCACCGAAGTCCAAGATGCTAACCGTTAGGCTAGCAGATGACTTAGGATAAACTAATCGGAATAATTCGTAAGAAAACTATCAGCCATTGAAAACAGTGTTGCCAGCCTGGATCACATTGACCCTCGTCCTTTTTCCCCTGCATGGCAAATTTCAAACATGGATTATTTTAGTGGCTATCTTCTTTACACCGCTGCAACCAAAATATTCAAATCTAACTGGTTTTGAGGATTGTAAAGCATTAAAAAAACATTTTTTACACTCCCTTTTACCCCCATGAACTCCTCGTATAGTTTCGTTAATTTCGGATTAAAGTGTTCAAATTATATTTTATATGGGGGGATGGAATACATAAACAAACAAAACTTTCTCTCTTTTCTCACTCAAAACTTATCAATCGCCAATTCAACAACGGTATATTACGAATTACAGCTATAACTAACTGTTATTTGTAACTAGATCTAAAACATTATTTTACATTGAGACAAAAAAACACATAAAAAGGTAACGTGAATGAAAAACATTGGTGTATCTTTGTTTTACAAACGAAGAGTTCAGGTTTAGTAAACAACGCAGCGCTTTAAACATTTAGCTTGCGCTAAAACAACACAATAAACCAGTCTTTAAACCCCTGTGCTTCCATAAACATATCTTTTGTGAAGAGAAAAAATATTTTTTGAAAAGTTTTACGGTCTTTTACTTTTATAAAAACTTTAGTGACAACATATTTTACATGCTATTCACCATAGTTAAGTTATTTTTGCTGTTTCAAGTTTTTTTTTTATATTTAAACCTTCCGGATACTGTTCTGATATTACTTACAGATAATCTTTCTCTATATACATGAATTCTGGACCAGGATCAACCTAGGAGAAAGGTTCCAGAATTGGTGATTCAAAAGCACTTTAACTTCTGTGTCTGGGTTGACTGAATTATATATCGACTATTCAAATAACGAATTTTTCAAAGAATTCTCCTCATTCAATATTTTTACAACAATTCGCACGAGCATTTATCTGAATAAAACATGTTGGTTTATTTGAGAACTCTCGTGAAACAAAAAACAAAGCTCGTTAACACACATAAAATTTTAGTTATCATTAATTTTTATTTAAATAAATACTCTATTCCATTAAACAAGCAATTTACTATGCAAAACCTATATGGCTGTGAAAGAGAACTGATCAACACTTTAGATAATAATTAGTTTAGTTAGTTAGTTTGTTTTAACTTCATTTTATTCGTCTCTTTCAATTTATCTCCTCCAGAATTTAAAAGAAGCTAAATACCAAATTTTTGTTGAAATCCCATTGTTGTAAAGTACAGTTTTAATACATTCGGTAGCGTTGTTTATATTTTTTAGACTAATGGTTTCGAATCCGAAACCATTGGTGTGATTCGAAACCCACATTTTTGGATTCAGTACGTAGCGAGGGAAAAGTAAGAATAAAAATAAAACTTGAGGTGTGTCATTTAGATAAGGTTAAACAGTTTCTCGTTTAGGTTAAACAGTTTCTGTCTGCGTAGTTATGCTGATGCAAAATCACTCTCATATTGGATATCGAATCGAGTCATTGATTAACTGAGTTTTTTTTTATTTCACCGATTGTATTAATTAAATTACCGTGCTCTTTGACTGCAAATTTACGATGCGATCACTTCATCATTTGCATTTGTTATCTGATATTGAGTTAAATTATTGAAGTAGTTATAGCAGACAATATTTATTTATGTTTAAGTAAAAATAATTTTATGCTATCAAAGTATTTGTAAAAAATTCAATCTAATTGATTATATAACTATTAATCCATCAGATAAACAAAGTCTCAAACCGTAATCGAATCTTCAACATTTAAAAATATAAATATATAATTTATAATAGTTTCTATCAACATAAAGAAACATTAGCAATAGCCTTAAATTGGTTGGTCTCATATTGTAGAAATATTATGGATAACCTAAAAAAATACCAAATGAATATTATACGTAAAATTCATGTGAGAAAGTAAGGTTACCATACGTTATTTCTAAAATTGTCAACCTTAATCCAATCTCCTTCTCCAGATCAAAATTACGACTAAAATAAAAATGAAGTCAATATTTCCATTTTCAGGAAACAGTTATAATATTAAGATAAAACACTAAAAATTTCTTAACAACTTAAAATAATTTATTTAAATATTACAGCGTACTTATTAGACCCAGTGTCAGATGATGGACACAGCTTTTGAATTTGTTTTTCAGAATATTCGTTTAAAAAAACCTTTTCAGTTCTTGGTTTAAAAAATTCTAGATCTAATATATTGGCATCGAAGCAAACCCTGTTGAGCAGCTTAAGTCGATGCGAATGTGCTAAGCTAACTGAATAATAATTCATTATATTCTGATGCATCGATATTTGATATACGAAACACGCTCTAGTTACTCAATTTCAATACGATTGTGTTAGGTTATCATGAATAAAAATACATCTTAGATTTCGATATATCGATGTTGATATACGAAATGTTGGGGCACTGTAGTCGATAACAGTTTTCAGACTTGCAGAGTACACTTAAAGTCCGTTAACCAAACAAGGACATCATTCACTACGTTAAAACAAGCAGATAATCGTTGCCAGACATCATGTGGCGTTCTCCATCTGTTTAGTACCAAGAAAACTGTTAAAATTCCTCAGTATCCCTATTGATGTAGTTTTATCCATTCGTCACCGCTTTAATAGACAAGATTCTCCATCTTCACCAGACCTGCACACTAAGCGAATTTATATTAACTTTAGTAGCTTAGTATTAACTTAATGGCAAGTTTTATCTAAGTATATTTATTCAGAAAGAGGGTTACTTCAATTCCACAAGAATAGCAAAAGGATTTAAATGAGTACGTTTTTGTACTATGAGAAAAAATATTTTTCTATATAAATCATTAAACAAAACACTTAGATGAAACTCGATAAAATCCGAGATTAAAAGAACTAAATAATGTGATTCCAGTTGGTTTAATCAGAAAATAGTTGCAGAAACTAAACAACATTTATTTGTATACTTTTGACGCTTTAACTGAGTTTTTTTAACCTTGTAAAGCATAAAATAGCTGAGATAATACTTATAGTGTTTTTTAACGAAGTAAGCTTACATTACACCTCTGATAAAACTCAGTGTGTGTGAAACCAACACATAAAGGTTGTGTGTGAAAACCTTAGATCTATCTATAGTACTTTCCGAACAAAAATATATTAATTCAGATAAAAATGAAGTTTTAAACACACGTTTTTCATAATTTAAAAATTAGTCATATTTTTTAACTTGGACTACACTAAAATAATACTATTATACGTTTTGAAACACATGATTTTTCACAATAAATACTTAAAACAATCCATTACGTTCAGATATAAAAACTCTTTAACAAAAACGTAAAAAAATTCGTAACAGAAGCTATATTGGCTCAGTTTGATAAGCCCGTGTGTTAGGGATTTTGAGATTAGACCGACTGAGATTATTACGTCACGCGAATCCCGGCCCGTGTTACGAGTGACAAAGCTATTCAGGTGCCAGTCTAACCGACGGAGACGAGGTATGAGCCTGGTTTTATTTGTTAATTTACATGCGTGATGAGGTTGGAGGCTAGAGCGTCTCATTACGTAGAAGCGGTAGTGATGGAAATATCAGTTACTTTTCGCTACCAGTAATCGCTGTTCTTAGGTATCAGTGATTTTTATCAGTGACTAACGGTGATTTTACAGCCACTGGTATCTTATGTCGTACATACTTTTAAAAATGTACAATAAAGTTACATCGAAGTCGTTATTCTTCAATGTTTTGATAGATTTTATTCTGTTTAATGGATATCATATATTTTTAACTCTGTTGTAAATTTAATCCTCTATAAATTTAAAACAATATTAATTTCTTTTCTTTAAAGCGTAAAATTTCAAACAAAATATTGTGCCATTTATTTGTGAATCTGTTTTATATTTTAAAAATATGACACAAGCTTATATTGAATATACCTGGACAATAATTTGAACGGTTACTTAAATAATACTTGCTTTTTTAATAGGCCTATTTATTTACAAACGTTGTAAATATAAATATAAAGGGAGGTGAGATGTATTTCTAGCATTATTATTAAATTAAAACATAGATATTATTTCATTTGTGCAACTGGTATTATAAATATTCTAAAGAAACCTTACAACTCATTGAAATGAGTTTCAACGGAACAACTTGATTAACAACCCTTTTTTATGTCGATATCAGGTGGAAAATAGCACACATCAATCAAAAATTTTCTTTTAAGTTTATTCATTCAATTTGTTTAGCCACATTATTTTACGAACCAATAGAATGTTTTAATGGGTAAGTGTTATCTCAGGGGGGAAGGGTTGGAGGAGGTTTCGAGACCAAAGTTTGAAACAGTGACGTCATTTGTTTAGTGACGTCATATGCTTAGTGACGTCAAATGGTTATAAGGACAGCTGTTGAGAGGAATTGAAGGAATTGAGAAATCATTCCCTTAGACATCCATGATCGAATCAATTTCCCACAGAGAAGTAAATATAATATTTTTGAATTTTCTTTTACTAATGTAAAAATAGATTATAGAGAAAATTCTTATAATACTTGGAATATCCTGGTGATTATTTATGTCATATTTTTTAACAAAACATTAAATTCTCTTACCATTTTTAATTTTGTTGTTTTGCATTGAAAAATATTTTTGCAATTAATATTGGATATGGCAGTGAAAAGTTTTTTTTTACTTAAAGCTACGTAAACTTTAACCATTTGAAATGCATAAATTTCGTGGAATCGCTTAATAGAAAGTGTTACTTGGAATCTGAATCGTGTCCGAACACATATGATTAGCCCTTTGTGGCTGTTGCAGGTAATTGAGTAGATGATAAGCTTGGACATGTGTATTATAACCCAGATAGATGCATAGTCCTACATTTAGTTTTGTTTGAAGTTTAATTAAATATTAATATCCGAAGGTAACTATTCACAATACTGGTTAAATAATGATATTCATTCCATATTTATACGGAGTGTATAAACCAAAATTTTGCAACTTTTTGTGTTTAGTTTATTTTTTAATTACATGGTTTATGAGCTATTGAGCTGTGAAAAATTGAAATGGCCGCAATTTTTAAATATTGAAAAGGAAAAATTTGATGCTATGCACTAAAATAGGTCCTATTTGTATTCATACACGTATCAAGTTTGAAGTTAGTACTTCAATTGGTTCTAAAATTAGTTATGCAAAAAAAGTTTTGTTTGTTTTGACCTAAGGAACAGTATCCCAAAGTTTTCTGCGTATTTCAGATGAATCCTGTATATCGAAATATTTATTTTTCATTCTCAGATATCAAACTATTGATTCTTATAAAAATACCGTTTTTTGCAATCTTTGTTGAGGATCCATGGTCTGAAGTGATCGAAATTCGGAAAACCGAATCAGTGTCAATTTACTCATTCGCAAACATTGGTGCAGTTGTGTCTGACGAAGTGTAACAGAATTAAACGACCTCAGCTATTGGGATGTTCGCTAGTTTACTAATTTTTGAACAATCCATATAACAATCTATGTATATAAACAAAGTAAGAGATGTGCCTGTACTTTATTTTGAAATTTGACATTTTTTGTTCAATTTGTGTTTAAACCCCAGGAAAGCCAAAATGGGTCTTATCTCAACTTCTGTATTTCTGTAACAATAATCAAGGTCTTTTTGTAATGAAAAAACATATTTTGTGGTCTTTTTGTAGGTGTGAAAACTAGAGCACTTACAGCACTTACAGATATTTTCACTATTCTATACTTTAGAGAAGGCTTTTAAACTTCCAACCAACCCACACACTATGAAATAAAAATAAAACAATGAGCACTAAAAACTCCAGTTTTTTTTAGCAATATTACAAAATTTTATTTTGTAAGTTTTACGTACATAAACTGTGATTTCTAAAAGTGTTTTAATATAGGGAAATAACCATCCGATTATATATTAAAATCTATATTTGTTTGTTTGGATGTTTCATTGATTTTAAACCTATTTCAAATTTATACTATACTAAAATGTTATCTGAGCTTATAAACATTTTTAATAATGATACAAATGTTCGAATTTGTTCTCATTTATCTAAAGGTAAATTGTTGCTTAACAATTAAGCTGAGAATTCTTTTTAAATTTATTGTTGTAAGATTTCAGGTTTATATTTAATCATTATAATAAACATCTTGTTTCCTAACACCGAAAATCATAACCAGTACAGAAGATGGACTTACTACTGCTAGTCTACACTAAACCAGAGAAAACGATAAGAATGAAATTGTTTAGTGATAAAACAAAGGTTCTTAGATTTAAAAAAATGTATTTATTTTTTATTTTCTATATAATTTAACTTAACTAAGACACGTAACGTTAAAAAATGTTTTTTCTACAAAAAATAATTGTTAAAACCCTTGATTTGTTAGAAAATTATAATTGTTAGTTAATCTAATCTCCTGTTACCCCCGGGGGAAGTTAGGGCCATCGCAGAGTCAATAGAGTGCAACAGTGCGGTGTTACAGTGAACGCTGTCTCGCGCCAGCCGGCGGACGAGTAGCGACTGACAAGACTACAGAGGTGTCCCTCAGGGCAGCATGCAAGGCCCGGCCCCTGCGGCGCCTGGCGTCTCCTTGCCTACGATACAACATCTCACCGCTCCAGGCAAGTTTACTCAACGATTATGTCGACAAACCCATAATTTACGTAACTAAACGATTTTTATAAACTTGATATGGCAAAATGCAGGGTTATTCAAAAACAAATACACACTTATATAAATGAATAAAACTGAAACTGAATTATTTGTACCTGTAATGTTGTCATTAATGGTATCCAAGGTTTTGATAACAACTATCAGTTCTTTGTTGATCCATTTTTTCTATATTAGCCTCGTTTATGTAACTTTGAAAATTGGCGCATGACGCTACGTTGAAAAGCAATCAGTTACCGTTGCACAACGTCAATTTAGGACGAACTTTCAAAAAACTTCACCAGGTAGGAAGTTGCAAATTCAAATAAAGGCAGTTTGTGGAAATAAAAATTCCCTGTCAGAATAATGTGTTGATCAGTTCCAAGTTTGGAAAAGTCTTGACTGAATTGAAATGTAGAATAGATGTCTGCCATGTGATCCGTGGGACACTAGCTTACTAAAAAACCTTTGAAATGTCCTAATTTTAATGGCAATCCAAGTATATATTTTTCTGTTGATTACACGTGCTTTACTGTATTCGTAGTAAATCCATTAAGACACAGAAGCCTTTAACTTTTGTCTAATTTCTTTACCAGTATGTTCAAATTGATGGGCTATAAATAATTTTTTTTATGTCACGAAATAAGTTGTCCATATTGTTTCCAAAGTAAAAAGAATTATTTAGGAACGACATAAATTTCACTCTTGTGTATGTAAAATGTTAAGTAAAATATTTTCAAATTTTATTACATACTTTGTTAATGTTTTAGCTTTATTCATTTAAGTAGTGTTTTACCGCATGCTAAGTTATATACCTTATGTGGATATTTTAGATATTAAGGACAAACCAGATCTGTGCAGCTTCCGGCATTTTAGATGTAAGAACTTGTTAAAAGATGTATTCGTTGCAATTCGTGTGTGTATGTGGTATTCTTATTTCACGGATCTTAGAAAACCATTCTTGTAACTAGTCAAGGACGTGTAGAATTCCATTTCATGCGCCAAAAATACGACTTTTACGTCTTAATTTATAAGAAAACCTCTCGTAATAGGCACATGAATAAAATATGGCAGTAGTATTCCGGCCGCAAGAGTCTAGATTAGTACTTTAAAGTTTAATTTGCTTGCCTGAAAACAGAGCACGTGTTTCGAGATTAGCACGTAATCTTTTACGGCTACCCGCCTTCATGTTTTGCAAGCGTTTGGATTTCCGTTCATATTTTATTCACGTTTTTAATAAAACCCCTTAGTTTCTCATGTTTCCGAGCGAACATTTAATTTTAATTAGAAACGTAGTGAGTTAAAAAAATAGCATTTAAATTAAAATAAGATCAAGATATTAAAATAAAAGTTGCTAGTTAACATCCGGCCCGGAGGACCAAAATTGTTTCATAAAAACGTACTTTAGCAGAGTTGAGAATCCTACATTATGCCTACACTATCCTACATTATACCTATAATTAACTTAGAATCAGAGTTAAAATTAGGTTAAGATCATATAGATACTTGACCGGAATTTTACGTGCGTAATATCCCGTATAGTCCGCCGTCCGCCTACGACTGCCGCAACGCAAAATACAATAATAAGTACACATTTTCCTCTGTTGAACTCAATAAAATTGTGTGCTCCTTGACATTTGTCGACCTAGGCCTGGATATAGTGGTCACAGATGTCACTCCCCACTACTTCTTATTTAATTTGTAAATGCGACCGCGTTCCTAGGATTAATGCTCATAATATGTGTTCAATTCATTTACCAGTATGTTTAACTTTATCCAATTCAGTACCTTTGATACATCTGGGTTCGTCGAATAAAAAATAAGTGGCTAAAATAACTAATACAAATTCTGACTAGAAATAAATACAGTGTTGGACCAATTTTAAGCTGATGTGTGAAATGAAGTGTTATGAGGTTATAAGGTAATAGGATACCTAAGTCCAGCCCACTTCATTGCCAGGTGCTAAAGACTCCGTTACTTTGAACGCGTCTTGTTTCCAAAAACTTTTGTAATTTGAAACTCTTTGTTGGACAAATATACGGGCCACCAGTGAGATGAGAACTTTTCCTTTATTTTCATCCTATACGCAAAAGATATTTTAATAAACACTATTTCAATAGGATAGTATTTTCATTATTTTTAGAATATTGATAATTTAATGCAGATTGTCTCTAAATTACGCAAGAAGTGAGAAAATATACATTTTGTTTCAGGCACGTGAATGTACAGTGTTATTAAAGGGAATCTAAAAAATACAGGAGTGAGAAGTGTTTTGTGAAGTGGTGATTTTACTGGTTCGAATATCGATGTTACTAAATAATTTTATCAGTACCGTTCATCTAG
This sequence comes from Nephotettix cincticeps, assembly GCA_023375725.1. Classification (NCBI taxonomy): domain Eukaryota; kingdom Metazoa; phylum Arthropoda; class Insecta; order Hemiptera; family Cicadellidae; genus Nephotettix; species Nephotettix cincticeps. The sequence continues at coordinate 12,918,377 of CM041789.1, read as the reverse complement.
TACCGTGTTCGTTCACACTACTTTTGATTATTCAATATCTTTTTTGGACTTATCTTTTGTTAGGTATACTTCTTCTGTACGTGACGTCTGCGAAGAGGCAAATATTACCTTTTAGAATTGAACTGGGTTCGACATTCATGAAAACTAAGAACGTAACCGGGCCGAGAACGGATCCTTGGGGTACTCCAGAGATGATTGGCATTGGATTTGAAGTGTAGTGCTGGAGACACCCAGAGGAGTCAATGAATGGTATTGTCACAGATTGATGTCGGCCCAGTTAATAAGCGACTCAAGTTCAGAAAGCGACTCATTCTGACATCTTGTAAACAACAAGGGATTTATTTCCATAAAAATAATGTTATCCTTACAGCTCTAAAAATCCGTAACGAGTTTGAGGAAATGGAACGCAACTTTACGAGGCCAATTTCTAAGGTGACATAACAATCGTGCTGGAAGGAGCAAGGAGTAGCGACAAACGTCAACTAGGCTGTAGTAAACCACATACGTGAAGGGAAATGAAAAGGTTTACGGCAAATGTAATGTATTCAGAGAACAGCAACACGTGATTATATTGGTATTGCGTCATAGCTATTTTTGAAACTGTAATGAAAATGCTGATTTGTTGAATAAAACCAACTATCGGGCGTTCTATTTTGAAAATGTTATGATTTCCTTTGTATGATGTTGAAGTTTATGAGTTGAGAGTGGATGTGTCCGTTTTGGGGTCCCCTGAATCTAATAAAGTGTGTTCCTACGTGATATCCGTCCATGTAATTTCGGTGAAAACAATAAAAGTAAAGTAAGTTGACTGCTACCTTTAAAACTATCTTAAAAAACTAAACAAAATATTATTTTTAATATTTTATCTACGACGAACGTCTCCGGAGAAAAGTTAATTTACAGTCCATAGTAAATATAGTACGTTGTCCCAAATTGCGCCCAATCTTATTCTTTTAGAGAATATTAAAAATCAAATTTCTACTTATTTCCCAACCGTTTTCCACGAATCTGGGTATACGTAAGGTCATACCAACGAAACCCACTCGAAAATGTTCGGTATTACTGGGGGAGGTTGTGTCCCTCTAAAATTCTAACAATTAATTCAACTTTGATTCTCTTTTTGTTCATATAAAATTAAACGTTGAAACCCCTTCGTGGGACACAGTGTATAAACCACAATGTTTACCTTCCAACAAAGATTTCGAGCAATCATACTCTATCGATACATTATTGTAATGAGGCCTTTGTTCATTGTGTTATTAATTAATGATTCCAGCAAATGAATCAGCTGGTTTGTCGGTAACAAAGGTACAAGTAGTAAAGTTCATTACACTCGCCTTCACTCGTATTTTTCTAGGTTACTTCGCTTTGCCAAAACATATGATATTTACGAGTATATTATTATTACCATAGAGTAGCAACATTATTGCCATATTAATACAGGAAAATGTCCCTCCTTAAACGAAAAAATACCCTTAAATACCCGTAAGGATGAAACACTATTCTAATGTCAATAAAAATACAGTAATCTAAAGGCTAATGCTTGGCATTATGTAGGTCAGTTTATTGATAACTGTTTAAAAACACGCAAAAGTAATTTGACAAGTTTACTGGGACGTTGGCGTATCCTGTAATCCAGCTACTTGGTCACGAATGCTGATGTATGAGTTACGGTTGGTGGATGGGATATTCTCTGGTGTAGATTAACGTACGCACTATTGAATACTAAGTCCGTCCGCAAATACCATTTTCATAATTATCTTCTCATAATTCAGAGGCATTGGTTCGGACCCCACGTTAAACTGTAGGTCCCTCAGATATGCCATTGACTTTTAGGCTAATTAATTAAAAGTTCTGTCTAAGGAACATGTTAGCCTTAGTCAGTAACAAGACTAAAAGATCGCATCACAATCATCCTACATTCATTTATAATCTATATAAATAATATTAGAGTTTTGTCCGTTTATTGTTCAGAGTTGTTATTTTTACGTTTCTTCCGTTAGAAAAGCCAAACAAGTCTTACCTCAGTTTTTGTCTGTCTGTCTCTTAGTCTGTTTGTCCGTCCGTTAGTCTGCGAAGCTCCAGGAGACATTTTACGCCGTCTTCTCTGAAAAAACGGGACATCCGATAACAATGAAACTTATTTCATCCATCCTTTACATGCCAGAGAAGGTTTGTTAATGCTTGAAATTGTCTGCCTTCCCTTGAAAAGTAAATAACGAGCATTAAAAACAAACTTTTTACACTATAATATTAGTCGCATTTTCCTTTCAGTTTTCAATGAATCACATACTGCTAATAAATCACTAAATTGTTTAACTATAGCCATTTTTAAAATTTTTTAAAACAATACTATATACGTATAGTACTTACCCTACTGAATCGTATTTTTGTGATGTGTTGTGTTGTCTTGAGTATATACGTGATGAGTGTACGAATTAACATTTACTAGACATACTATTTTGTTATTATAATGAGTTTTTTCTAGACACTGAATCCTACAAACCGTAGAAAAGGACGGACTTATTGCTAGTTCATACTTAAAATAGCTTGACAGGTTGCCATTTCAGTAACTAAGTAAAAACTGCTCAAATAGCCATCACTTTGTGTTATTTATTTATTGAATAAAATATATGTTTAACTATTGTAATTAAGATTTGCAGTTCTGTTTTGTATAAAGTGAATAATTAACTTTCAATTTAATATTCTTCGATACCCTCAAAAATACCCTCAGGCACTAAAATACCCATTTCGGGTAATTATCTTCAATCCGACAGCACTGCAAGAGAGGTTATCGGATTAGGTAGGGAAGTAATCCCGTTTTTAGGGAATAATTGATGATTCCAACTGTGCCTCGACAGAACGACACCGATTTGACGAATTGATGCTTCAGACTCTCATCCGGCGACCGTTCCAATAAAACGTAGCTTTATTTTTTCTAGTAAATTTATAAATAAAAAATGAATTATACATAAATGTTCAAAATGGTGAGTCTACCTGATGGTAAAGTACAGTGGTATTCAAAGATTCAAAGATTTTTATTAACGTCTGATATAAAATAGTGTCAAAGAAAAACGTTTCAGAACTTCGGTGAGTGATTAAGTATATTAAAAGGAAGAAAAAAGTACCAATGGAGGTATGGCCTAAAACGCCTATTTTCTCAGATATCCGCCATTTTGTATTTTTCATCAAAATTTTTATTTCAAACATTTTTCAACGGATTATTTTCAATTTAGTATGTGTTTTACACTAGTAGACTAGCATGATTCAAGCTCAAAATCTCAAACGGCGGCCATTTTAAATTTTAAAACTAAAATACTTTGTTAACGGTTAAACTTAAAATGGCCGCCATTTTGGATTATGGGCTTGGATTATGCTAGCTATATTTTGTGGCTCTCGAATATTATTTTATATTTTTTCAATGGAAAAACAGTCACACATTCAAACAAACTTGCTAACTAATTGTATTTCATTGAAATATTTTTTAATTGGACATTCCATATGAAACAGAAATCCAACTTCGATGAACAATAGCTTCAACCCACGCTTTTTCTATATAAAACCACGATCTGCTGCAATATTGTTGACTGAAATAATTGATAAAAATCACAGTAGTTGGAATTTTTCCATTCCGATCTATTTATATAAGTCTTTATTTTTATTAAATATATAAAACAAAGTCGTGTTAGTTACGCTTATTATAACTCGAGAACGACTGGACCGATTTTAATGATCTTTGATTTTTCGAATTCGTCTCTGCTCCGGTCATGCTTTAGGCATATTCAGTTTCCATAAATTCAATTAGTTTTCATTTTATAGCGTTTTAATTTTCTAATGTTAATCTTATGGGGAATAAGTTTGTTTACAAATTATCTATAATCAAAACATTTGATTTCTTGAACCAGCTGTTTGTTTGCTGTCCGTTAGCAATATGCTTTATTATCCAATGCCATCTGAATCATTCATTAATGTAAAGCTATGAAGTAAATATGTGCTGTACAAAATGAACAGCATTATTCGCCACGTTAATAGTTTACGATTTTTGGGAATTATGTACTGTATTTATATTTCTTTATTTTCTGTATGGTTAAAAGTCACGTGATAATATGTTTGCCAAATAAAAAATGTTTATAATATTTTTACATAATGAGTTTATTATAATAATCAGCTGTTGTATATTTAAAGCTTTCACAACGAAGCCGCAATGCTAATTGACTTCAGGACATGGCCAATCTTAAAGTTAGTTAACATGTATTTACTGTTAGGCGTTACGAAGTTCACCGGGTCAGCTAGTTAGTAATAATTTAAATCGTGTAAAGAATAGTATATTATGGTAGTTGTCCTAGATATGTGTCTACCGGACGTGTGGCGTATGCTATTTTACACCATACTTACCTAACCTTTCCTACAGTAATAATTGAATAATATCAAAACGTGTATAATGTTCTCATTGCATACAATATCTTTTCTTGATTTAAAGAGTTAGAGGTTCGGTATGATATTATACAATTAACCAATCTCTGCATTATACAGAGGGGTGCAAATGTAGTTATACAATTTTAACAGTAAAGTGTGTTTATGCATAGCTTCAAGGTTACAGCAGTTTGTTGAGTGTGAAGGCAAAACAGTTTGTACACAAAACAAAGTGTGTTGTATTGTCAAGTACAACACGTTTAAGAATTAATCTAGGTTTCTAAATACTCTTAAAATAAATGGGAAAAGCTTAGTTTTTGTTTGAATTAATATACTTTTCTAAAAATGTTTCATTACTGTGTACCTACTTTTGCACCTCCTTGTATATTTTTCCGATCGATTGGCAGAAAAAAATATTGTCAGGTAATTCCGATAAACAGCTGTTTCCAGGGCTTCCAATTCTGTTTATAATCTATTCTTATAATAATTGAGTCTTAAAAATCTTTGTACAACTAAATCTAGAGTTCCACTGGACCAATTTCATTGATTAATATGTCATTAGAAAGCTTTAATCCTGTAGATTTGCCAAAAATATGAAAGTTTGATGTTTTTTAGTATTTATGGTGAAAAAGTTAAAAAAACATTTTTTCCATAAGAAATACATTGAAAATGGGGCTTTACGATATTCTTATTTTAAGGCAATGTTTGGTAGCCTTTTTGAGGTTTTTCAAGGAATGTATATTAGTAATTTGTTGGAAATTTAATTCTCTTTCAAAAAAATCACCATCCATTTTGGTCGTTTTCCTCTCCGTTTAAAAGTTATTTACAAAAAATCAAAGCTACTACCAATTTCTTTGTGTTGAAAAAATATTGAATTAAAGATATTTTTGTTCAACTTTGTACAACTAAATCTAGAGTTCTACCAGACCGATTTTAATCATTAATGCGTTGTTGGAAGGCTTCATTCATGTAGATTTGCCAAAAAATATGAAAGTTTGAGGTTTTTTAGTATTTATGGTGAAAAAGTAAAAAAACATGTTTTCCATAAGAAATACATTGGGGTACCCTTTTTCTAGAGACCGTTGTATTTAACCACAATGGGCTCTGTTTCTAGTGTGTTTATAATAGATTGCAATCACACAGCGACACAAAGTAAGACGATTTCACTAAAACTAATATCAAATAAATGTTTTAGCTTTGGTTTTGTAGCAAATGGTTTTTGAAACGCGCGTGTGCATAATAAAAATTGCTTTTAGTTTACAAAACCTAAAAATGTAAATTAACTGTAGCTGGGGAACATTTTCAAGCAATTTTATCGTTTATCTTCAGTCACTGATATGGTTATAAGATACATAAAAAGATAAACAGGTTTCTTTCAATAAAGATAATTCGAACGGCGTTTAAATAATAGAATTTGGTATGATAAGAAGTATGTAGGTTCTTAACAGATCATTTTTAAATTTAGAGATTCAAAAGCAAAGTTATGTATTTTACAATAAATACCGCATATAAGGCATTATGTAGGCTATTTAAAGTCAGCGCATTGTGTATTAGTTTCTTTAATTTCCTCAAAACGGAAAGAAAGTTGCTATGAATCTGTTCATTTCCGTTGCGCATTTCCGTCGCTAGTTCCGGCGAAACCGACGTGTTTACCCATCTGTTAAATGGGCTGATCGAGGAAAATTTGTACAATGCTTTTCCTTTTTTAGTTTCGTACTTTTTTCCCTTCAAATGTTTGGAGGATTCATTTTCAATAAAGTTTTCTAAATCAATATAAGAGGCAACAAACAGTTTTGAAGCTCCTTTAATTCATAAAATTATTAGGTTAAGTTTAAGTTACTATACATGTTTTATTGAAGTATATTTTTCAAAGTTTTGTTACGTATTTTTAAGTTACAGAAGAGGGTTAGAATCTTTTTTGTCACGCTGTTACTACAGCATTAAAGATATTTTAGTTAAATTTTTCGACTATTATTGAAACAATTTTTGTGATTATTTATAGTTTTGATTCTGATTCCTGAAAGGAAAGCTTTATGTTATATGCCGGTATAAAGCTGAAAAGAAAAGAGTTTAAGCAGACAAGAAACTTACAAACAATACCATTCACTAACAAACATGCACATAAGAAACAAAATACGTTTACTCGTCACAAAGACAACAGACAGTCCGGATTATGTACTAATTGTGTTATGTTTTATGTACTGGCTCGCCTGAGAACGGGATCAGGGTCCAGATCGTGAAACGTCGCGAAACTTTACTTAAAATCGTGATGGAAAATGTCCGTAGTAAAAATCTAAATGCTGGTAGGCTGTCGATGGCAATCGAAGTAAAATCGATTTGACCGGTGTAATTCGAAAAGTCAAATTGATGGTTTCGACAAAGGCTATCGATATGACAGATTGTTGTCAATATTATTGTCCGAACAGATGTGGCCTCTGGATAGGTTCTATCAAATGAAAAATTCCCCCCTCAGACCACCCACCCCCGAAGTCACACCCTCGGCATTGTAGGGTGCGATCCGTCTTATCACGGTTTGTAGGTCGTTCGATAAACTGGAAGTTTACTCAAGCAAAGAGTAACAGTGTTTTAATTTAATTTCCTGTGGCTGGTTTAATGAAAATCAGGGAAATTTATTGTATCAAATAATGCTTTTCAATGCATAAATATTTTTTATTTATTTTAATTTTTCATCAAGCAACAGTAAATTTTGTATATGGTTTTTATTGATTTTACTTAGTAAACAGAACTGAGTTCTGAATCCAGGCCAAGTAGGGATGGGGTGTGAATTTAATTCTGTATAAATATTTTTTCTATAAAAGTATTTAATGGGATATAAAATTAAATTGTCAGTACAATAAAATAGGTAAAGGTTATGGGTAAACTCTAGATTAGAAAAACGTTTTATGGAAGGTATGGATGAATTTGTATCATAAAAAACAAAACTGCATTTCTTAAATACTAAGTAAAGCAAAATCTATTTAATATGGAATTGAAATGCTCAAAAGTACCTCGGTAAAATAATTTCAAAGAACTAAATCTAAATAAGAATAAATTATCGATTTTTGTTTTAATAAGTTACCACTTATTTTATTCATTTTGATTTTATTGATTTTTTTACTTATTTTTTATTGACTTTTTTATTTTATTGGTTTACTCGAACAAAACATACCCAAAGGCCAAATTATAAGGTAACTAAATGCTAAAGACTGGAATGGTGGCGACGTCCTGTAATCCAGCTGCTTGGAGGTCACGAATTGTGGATAGTTGTGAGCTATGATCGGTGGGTGTAGTGTTCTCTTGTGTGGATTAACTTCCGCACTATTGAATATACTACGTTAATCCGCAAAAACCATCCTCATAATTAGACCAATTAGAAATTCAAAAATCGTGGTTCGGATTCCACGTTAAACTGTAGGTCCCTTAGATATGCCATTGACTTTTGGGATATTAATTATCCTGTCTAAGGAACATTACAGCCTTAGTCAGTAACAAGACTACAAGATCGCGCCACAATCATCTTACACCCAATCCTGATTCATACTTGGCTTAAAATACCTACCTTGTGGTATGGTTTCGATTTCAATTATTTAATGTAATCTAATCCATACCTCTCCGATGAAATATGAAACTAAAGATAAGGTTGTAATTACGTACGTCAGAATTAAATAGGCATAATTATTTGCCAAGATTTACAGAAAATAATGGGTGTGTCCTTTTAATTTTAAACTGGAGCTTTTTTAACATAAAAAAACACGATACGAACTCAGGCACGAACACAAAAACAATCGTTTCAGTTACAATGTGTAGACAAGGTTAAGCAAAATTAGAGTTGGGCTAACAAAGTTCACTTGCTTCCACCGCCATTTTTATTTTGAGAAGATAAACGGTTTTCTTAAAATTATAGAAATTTAGAGATTAGAATCCGTGTTAAATAAAACCTGTATAATAATTAGTGCTTGTGTACGGACTACATCCAATGTTGGATACGTTTGGATGTTGAAGACATTTATTACACATAAACGTACGAGAACATGTGCTAATGATCACATCCATGGGAAACTGTTGCCGATGCAAGACTCTTCTTGGAACTGTCTTGTTTGTTTTTGATGAAATTGCAAACTACGTTCTCCCAACATGCTTGTAGGTCTGACCTTATTAGTATAACATCTGCATGACGTACTCCTTAAACCATTACAGATTCCCAGTATTTGTTAACACATATGTCTTTCCCTGTGTTCATTTGGGTTGAAAACTTCTCTAAATGTTTGTATTTACTTCCCTGTAGGAAATAGGCTAGATCATGGATACGACGACTAAAAGAAAGGTTTTTAGTTCATCTCAACAGCTGTACTTATTCTGTTATATTAAAAATTCAATACAAATAGCTCGGGTAGTTTCTATGGAAACCTGTTACATATTTTCCATACCTCCCAGAGCTAAGACATATCGATGTCAAATGTATTCTAACGTAACATTTATAACAGTATTAATATAACCTGTTAACTGTTTGACAAAGTTTATGGTATTTTTTCTAGTATTCGTCGTATATTTTGCACAATAGGCATTTAGGTATTTGAGAACAACATGAGTTGGTTAACTATACGATTTTAGATGTCATTTGATATTTCAACAAACAACAAAATGACATTTTTTATTTATATGTTCTATAACCCTGAAAAACCGAAATCCTAAAAGACTTACCCTAATTTTGTTATTGTCTGTCTGTCTGTAAACAAATACATTTAATTTTGTTCGTCTTCTCCGTGGATATGAGAGCACCACAATTATGAAACTTATTCACTTGATTCCAAACCTTTAAAATTATAGAAGTATCTAGACCCACGCATTATAGAAGTAAAATGAAAAGCCCTCGAAAATCCATTTTAAGCTATATTAGACATATATATTTTCAATTTACAGAACAAGGGATCTAAATAAATGATTTACAAGAAAAACAATCAACTGTCAAATTAATATCAATATTAGTTTTATGATTGATCTTAAACCCATTTAGAAATTGTACTACCGGTATTTAAAATTTGATATATTTATCTATTTTAAAACAATGTAACCTAATATATATACTATACTAATTAACTATGGTAAAAATATACATTTTTATTTTTGTTTAAGATATCAGGATTAAATTTGGTCATTATAATAAACATCTATTTTTTTAACACAGACTCCTACAACCTTTACAAAGGACGGACATACTGCTAGTTACAAAATATATTTTATAACTGAATTGATATATTTTAGAAAATTATAACCTTTGAACAGTTTCGGAAAGCTCCACGTGGGCGGACCACGAGTTTGGTATTTTCCCAACAATGAGATTGGTTTCAAAATTATAAAAGCTGGATATTATGAAAGGTGTTTAAAGGTGAAGGCGTCGGCTCCTTCCGATAATCACTTTGATATTACATCCAACCGTTATAATAGATTATTCAAGGTTGCATTTTATAGAAATTTCTGCTAAGTCTTTGAATAGAATCAGGGAGATATTGATTAAAATAAGAATATATGAGGAAATTCACATTTTCGATTATATAATTCTTAGTTATTAATTCTAAAACCTTAACTAAGAGATTTATATTTTAATTGATAGGGACATGATTTTCTCAGTTAGAAATGCAGTTCTAAACAATTTTTTTCAATTTTTTGTAAAACAAATGTAATTACCACGGCAAGTTGACCTCATCGACAAGTTTTGTAAACTTGGTCACCAATTTGAATTTATTTATTGTGTTAAAATGTTTTTAAATCTAATAATAATAATAACATATGTTTCATAGCCTTATTTCATTCTTGATTATTCCCAAGCTTCTTACAACGTTAAAAGTGTATTTATCACTTGAAAACCATTACCATTGTTTAGAATATTTGAGTAAATTAAAAAAATGAATAAATTCATAATAAATTTTAAAAACACGATGCAAAATGGCGGAATTTGAGACATTAAAATACAAAGGCCATCGTTGCAATCGTTAGCTTTAAATACCTAATGATGTAATGACCTCTGAAAGCCTAATGACCTCGTACCAATGACGTTGAATAATGACCGACTTAATGACCTTGTGGTCAATTTATAAACGGGTGTAACAGAGACTTCCTTTTTTCTAGTAATTTCCATTCATCCTTTACGAAGATTCTTTTTAGAAAAATAGTAATTTATGATAGTAGTTGTATTATCACTGTACTGTACTGCTATGATATTAATTTCTACACCATGAGATATATACCGGATGTCCTACAAATAGGTTTAAATGTTTGTTTTTCATCACTTAGCCATTTAAACTACGACCATCTTGAAACTTAACACAACTTATAAAGTAAGTTTTAAAAATACTCTGGTAAAATTTAAGCTCCAAAACCGTTGTAAATGGTTTTTAAAACATCAAAAATTGTGTTTTAGGTTTTTTTAAAAATATTTTTATCGTCACATTCAAAGAAATGAGGCCTTAAACGAGGAAAATAGAACATAGCTTCTCCACTAAGGAAAATTCACTAAAGTCTTAAAGGAGAGTTAAGAACTTAAGAGGAACATGTCAACCTTAGTCAGTAACAAGACTACAAGATCGTGACACCATCTTACACTAGTTTCTCATTCATACTTGACTTAAAATACCTACCTGGGGAGGTTGCTGTTCAAATAATCTAATCCCTTCGGATACAGAGTTGCTTAAAGAAGCTACGTTAGTATAGTTGTATTGTACTCATAGATTTGAACGATTTTAAACGGCCATGTCGGTAGATAAAGTTGATGTGGCATTGCGGATCAAAGACTCGGATACAAGTAGTCAAGTCAGGACATCATAAGCCGTGTCCAGGAATAAGCGTATGTCCTGAACGAGACTTTATACTAGACGTATTCAAATTAAGAGATCAGATTCCTTCCGAGATTTACTGGTCGGATAGGTTTTGACGTCGGCGACTACCAGATCATGAGCGCTCACATATTTGACGGCCCGTTTAGTATAAAAATAAAAATAACATTATCAATTTCACCTTTATTTTGGTAGATTGTTTAACTACAATGAATCACAGTGTTATTCAAACCTACACTTAATGGTTGTACTGTACTATCAATAAATAATTTTTAGGTGGTTCATTAAAATAATTTGGACGAAATTAAAAAAAAGTAGGATGACCCCACACAGAAAGACTACATTTTTTGTTTGAAATTCATTGTTAGTAATTGTGGATTTATTTTACTACGATTTTTATTGCGATAAAAATTGGCGTAAAACAAAGTTTTACGACGTTTCGGGATCTGGAATTTGATCCCGTCCTCAGGCGAGCTAGTACCTAAAACATAACACGATTAGTACATAATCCGGGATAAAGCTGAAAACAAAAATAATTTAAACCAGTCAAAAAACTTACAAACACTGCTATTCTTTAACACGTACGCACTCAAGAAACAAAACATGACCACTTGTTACGAAGACTCAAAGACAACCGGATTATGTACTAATCGTGTTATGTTTTAGGTACTAGCTCGCCTAAGGATAAAATTAGATTCCAGATCCTGAAACTTTTCTTTTACTTAAAATCGTACTGGAAAATCTCCGTAATAAAAAATTTAATAGACGAAAAATATCATTTAGATCGTTGTTGCAGATATTTTCTATCACAATTAGCAAACATTTCACGGCGTTTCGGTATCTTCTATTCAAGTCTCAAAACCTACAGTTATATCGTATTACAAAATAACTTAGAAGAGTGTGAAATAACGAAAACAAAAGTGAACACGTGGTATGAATGACAATGCACATTATGTCCACCCACGGGTTGTATCCAACACGTGTAACGAACAAAGGTGGGTAGATGTGCTTCCCACCTCCTGACACCTCTGGCGTGTTACTTTACTGCCCTGGGTTATGAGAACATTATGGGTTATCACCAGTCAGCTGACGGTGTCAAATTGATTATCTCACATAAAGTTTAATAAGCTGAGTATCAACGAATTAATTATTGTGTAGTAAGTCTAAATATTGTAATATCCACAGTTAAAAAGTCAACATAAAGTCCTCCACGGGTTTAATATTTTATAAACAATAACGGATATATCAATAAATCAAGCTATCTTTGAATGATTGATTTCTACTAAGCTTATCCTGTTGAGCTTCGATTTGTGGCACTAAATTTTACTGATTAAGACCTTTAATTTGATATGCATATTGATCTAAGCATACATTTCAGATTTCCTAAGGTGGTACCTAGTTTATGATTACCGAGATTATGATTAAATGAATCTTCTATAACCAGTAATGTTGTTTCAAATATGGTTGCACTTGGAGCCATTCCAGAATCTTTCTAATGCTAAAAATTAAAAAAATTTAACAGAAAAGTCAAATAAAAGATTTTGAATAATTATAACCAACAAACATAGAACTTCAAAGATTCTGTAAACACAGCCAAGCCTAGGAAGGGAAGAGGGATTTTTTTGTCATAACAGAAATGAAGTTCTTCGGGAGGAAAACTTTACGGCTTACTAGCACGAAATGAAAAAATGTAAATTTTAGTTTTTATTAGATCGAGTGTTTAACGTGTAACATACCAGTTGGGATGTGCGTGCTGCTAATAGGTCGCAGCTACGTTTAGCCACCCTCCACACGCGCACTCTTCCCGCTGTGCGTACGCTTAGAAACATTTTTAATTAACTTACAAAGTTACGTACTGCAACATGAAACCTGTAATCTTATGGGTGAAACTGCATCATGAAACCTGTAACCTTACAGTGTGAAACTACAACGGTTAACCTGTAACCTTATGGTATGAAACTGCAACATGTAACATTTTGGTTGAAATTGCAACATGAAACCTGTAACCTTACGCTGTGAAAGTATATCTTTATCACACAAAGGGGATGGTTAAGACTATGCCAATATTGTTATTATATGTAAAATATAAAGTATCCTATAAATTCATGATTTTAGATGTTTAAATAAAATAATAATGCATATCAATTTAAAGTTTAGTAAAGCTAATATGAATTTTTTGTATGATTTAAGATCTTAAATCGTCTTTAGTAGCATCTTAATAAATGTTTAAAGCCACTAACGACCTTAATTTTAATCCCAAATTGTAGTAGGACGCTAATTTTTAAGGAACTCCTATTTATACAGTTTCTGACATAAAATTGTTTAACAATTTCAATTTAAAACTTTACTTTTTACAATTAAAATATAAAGTTTTTAAATTGTGTAATTGAAGGATTAATTATGATGACATTTTTTGACAGCAGTATTTCTCATTCAGTAATTTCACTGAAAATAAAAAAAGTTAAATTAATTTACCTGAAAGTATAGGATACTTTACATAAAGTTTAAATTCGTAGACTGAAATTCATAAATTATTTTCAAAGTATATCTTAATACTTCATTAGTGATAAATTGAGAAACGTGTTCGTGATGCTATGACAGAAACAGTGTAACTCTAACCATTGTAGTTCAGTTTGGATTATTTAGAGTATGCGACCACCGAATTCCAAAACACAGCAGTTCTCGACCAAAACACAGACATTGCGGTCCTTGCAATCGTGAAACCCAGCGTTTATAACTCGATGCGCCACACAGTTTCGCTAGGAGTTCGTTGAACTCTACGTTACAGAAATACGAGATGGACAGGAAATTAGATCAAACAAATTTCAATTTTTGTGAGCGAAAACACGTAAAAAAATCACAATGCCAAGCTATGCAAGAAGTGTTTAAAAATACCCGAATTTTTTAATACTTATTTAATCATATACATCAATGTTGTTTCTTTCAAAGTGGCCTCACTTGATATAATGCACTTATGCTAGCGATTTTTTCAATCCTCAAAAACAATTCTATTCAATTCAATATCTTTGGGATAGCTTTGAGCTCACCTATGCACTTTTAACGTAATCTATGTTTTTTAATCCTTCAAGGTTTTTTTCTATTTTTGGAAATAAGGAAAAAGTAGCAAAAGGACCAAGCCTGACGAATATGAATGTTGGGGCATAATTACAGTGTTATTTTTTTGAATCACAAACAAGCAACGATGTGTGAGCAAGTGCATTATCATAATGCAGAATCCATAAATTATTTTGCCACAAATTCAGACGTTTTCTCCGCACTACTTCACGCAAATGACGTTGAACTTGTACGTAGTACTCTTTTTTGACTGTTTGACTTTTTGGCAAGAATTCATGATCCACTATTCCATGAAAACCAAAGAGCACAATAAGCATAACTTAAGACGTTCAATCATATTTGCCGAACCATTTTCGATCATTCGGCATGGAGAGCCATTCCGACGATTGAGCCTTCGTTTCGACGTCATATCCAAAAACCTTTTTGAGAAAATTTGAGTCGACGTTAACTTCAGGTAGTGACTCGAGTAACTTCAATTCACCGTTAGTTTTAGTCATAAGCCAACAGTTTTGCGACAAATTTTGCTGCAACTAGCCTAGTTTTGACAACTCTAGTTTAATTTATTAAGATTGAAAGGCATACACTCTCAGTTTTCAGTCATCACATTCAGGACATCCATAGCCCGATTTGCATACTATAGACCAAACGTTTTTATCCAGGCAGTTGAATCAAATTCGTTTAATCATCTTTGGTAAGCTGAGCTTATTCCACAAGGGTTAAATAATTTACCTTGGAAATTTAACTTGATTTTCATTTGTTTACAACGTATCAAATACTTCAAAGCACCTCCGAAATTATCCGTATCAGGTTAAACTTCAAAGTGATCGCTGAAAGTAAAACGCTTCAAAGCTTCAATGGCTCGTATGACGGCGAACTTCAATGTTTTGAACTCCTTTGTCAACGATTTATCCACCCACACTGGTGAAGCTGAGATGGGGTTTAAAAACTTTCGAAATGGAAAAGACAGAAATTTGTTATCCATACTACAAAACTAATTTAGAGTTAATATGGTTTATTAATATGATATTTGGCTAGGAGAACAACCCATTTTTGTGTTGGTTTTATGATAAAAGCGAGTGAAGAGTTGGTGAAGATTGTAATAGGTTTTAGGACTTGTAACTGATAAGGTTCAGTAGATTAATTTACAAGCATCAATTTAATTATTCTCTATTCGCGTACAAGTGTGACCCCGTCCTTTTTACGGTTTGTATCACTCAAATTTAAGAATGATTAACATTATGGCTAAATATTGACGAGAAGTTAAAATAAGTAGAAATAAAACAGAAAAAACATGTTAACATTTGTACTTTAAGCTAAATTTTGGTTTTAACATAGTATAGTTTTAGTATATGTTTAAAATCAAAACTCGATAATAACAAATATTGTAATTAAATTTTTGTGTACTTAAATAACAAAGATTTAAAATGACACCAAACTACGTATTTTCGTTAAATAACTTGTACCTCTTGAATGTTGAATATTTAATTTAACCTAAATAAAAGGAATTTAATGACAGTGGCTCAGTTGATAGCACAAAGGATTCCGAACATTGATGGCTGTGGCAAGAAGCTCTAAAGATGCTAATATATTTTTCAAAGTACTGCCCGTGTCGGCTTAAACCTATCTTTGATAAATCCCACACATAGATCTGACTATGAGTTCAGGTAACGTTTACTTGAAAGAGAACAAATCAATTTTACCGGTGAATTTCAATTGTAAGGAATTTTTTATGAGTATAAAAATAATTCAAAAATGAAAATAATAATTTTGAAAGTAAAAGAACAACTCTATGTTTGGGGAGGAATACATGAACATAATTAATAAGGGGTCTTGTTCACTTTCAAAATTAAAGACGCTTCTTTGTAAAAATGATGCTCGCGTTGAAAAAGGAACAACGCACCATTAAAATGCAAGTCGTCAAGTTGAGAGAGAGAGAGAGATGTGAGGCGTAATTTGACCGAGATAAACATGCTCATTCCGGCAAATAATGCTTCCTGCGGCAGCCGCGAGGATCATGGGGTTTCCTTGAATTGTAAGCTCTCATGCGTTACCGCCTGTTACTTAGTACCTCTCCGCCATCTAGCGGGTAATTTAGGAAACACACGCATTTGGGAATATCCTTAGTAAATAAATGGAAGTGGTTTTATAAACTTTAATTTAATTATGTCTTTTATAAAGTATCATTAAGTTAAGCTACTTAGCCACATTTTATTTGTGAGCTCTAAATCTACAAGTAAAATTATTATTTTTAAATTTATCATGTATTTCATAGTTCAAAGTAATTTATAAAAGATTTAACAGTGATAATCAATAAATTTTCCTTAGGAAATGAAAAGAGATGACCTTATAAACTTCAATCCCATCATTATGTTTTGTGTGCATTTCTCATTTTCTAAAAAAATAATAAAACTTATTTACTAAAACATTTCTTTAAGTTTAAAATTAGTCTAAATTCGATGTAGAACACCAAGAAAAGATTATTGTATTTACTTCCCTGTGGGAAATAGGTTACATCATATATATGTCTAAGGGAATGTTTTCAGTTCATCCGAAAACATCATCAACAGCTGTCCATATAACCATATAACATCACTGGTTCAGATTTTGTTTTCACAAATTGCCAATCAATACCCCCTCACCCCCAGAGCTAAGACATATCCATGTTAAAAACCTGTAAAACATTTTTGTTCATGAAAGACTTGTAGAACTGGTCACTAATTTTAATACTAATAGTCAATATTCAGATATCTGATGTAGCTCATAGTTATAACTTCTAGTTGGTTTAGAAGCTCTTAAACGTAATGATTTTCAAAATGATTGTAAAGGACAGTCACCAACGTATATATTTACGTGTATTCTTACTACGTAACCAATATCTAAGGTTCCTTAAGAAAATCCCTTTCTACATAAACTATAAGAAATGTTAGAGCATCTATGAATTCAAAAGTGGTCCCAAGATAGCAAGGAATCCTTTTTTATTTGGTGGGAAGTATAAAATAATCACCATCATAGTGCTTTGAATCGTCACACACGTTCAAGTCTGCAAAAGTAATTTTCCATTTGCATTTATTTATCGAGTGATTGGCTTTTCGTCGCAATCGATAGCAAATTGCAATCGATTCTGTTAATTGATATCAACCTTAAACTATCGAGTGACCTACAAACCTGCCAAGGTAGACCTCCACCTCCCACTTAAGAGTGGGTCGGAGGGGGAGGGGGTCAGGAGGAGTAGATAGTGGGATTGTGATGGAATTTTTCATTTGGAGAATCGTCTGGCAAAGGGCACGACACATCCGTCTCGACAATGATATTTATCGTATTTCATAGTTGAAAACTTGAAATAGATATCGGTATATCGATAACTAGGGAAAGTTTCGATAGATTGGTGCTTTAATCTCGTAAAATTTGTTGTATTTCATTGTAGTCTAGTAATGGTATGGGACATTTCGTATAATTTATTCTACTCGCGTAATACGAGGCTATTAGAATGTTATGTAATAATTTAAGAATGAACCTTTAATAAATAAGAAGTATTATAATTACATATTGTTTACTACCACTAGATAAATAATAGTAACTAAGAATTGCAATTATGATTGTCAATTATAAAAATACATAGTGATGACAGTGACTAAATATTATAGCTTGAGTCGTAATTAAACTTGAGCAATTATATCGAAACCTTTTTGTTTTATTACTTACACGTACTATATATACTATTACACGTTTTATTGTGTGTGTGTGTGTGTGTGTGTGTGTGTGTGTGTGTGTGTGTGCGTGTGTGTGTGTGTGCGTGTGTGTGTTTGTCTGGATGTTTATAGAGCCACTGAAAACTCCGTTGTTTTGACTTAGATGAAGTTTTTTATGTATCTATATATTCACAGTATTACTGACGTTTTTTCATTTGTTATTTTTAAAGGGGGTGAAAATTATGAAAACTCAAATTTCTCGTAAAAGTTTCAAACGATTTTTAAAAAGATTTAACAGTTTATAGGTTTATGAATACAGAAAAATTCTGCAGTATTTATACTGCTGTTGATCATTTTAGGTTTTTATTGTTTTGGTAAAGTTAAAAATTGTTTTTCGTTCGTATTACTTGGATCGTTAAAACTATTGAATAAAAATACGATTACATAGGTAAAATATCATAAACAAAACTCTGTCCATCGGGTTTTTTCAAGTGATATCCTAACGATTATAAATAAATGAAATAATGTTTCATAATGTAAAAATCATTATAATTTTAATAAATTTGTAAATAACAAATTCAAACCTCCATATTTATTCAAAATATAGCCCTCATATAATAGGCACATTGTGTAGAGTACATGATACAAAAAATCAGTGGGTTAGCCATTCAATATCATGCCAATACATTGTAACCAGGTAGATCAAAGCGCGGCTTGTCACCGACAAAAACCAATATAAGCAATCTAGAAATCACGTGGGGAGCTCGGTTCATTCCAGAAATATCAAGTTTAATAGAAATTCTATTCGTTACGACCTTTTCAACTACACACATGATTTCTGTGTATTTTTATATTTGGTAAGTTATTTTTAGCCCTTGCAAGGCTAGTGAATGAAACGGTATTATAAGTTCTTTATTTGAAATTCAATATTGGTGAGGGCGGACTTGTATTGTTTAGATATTTTTATGGACATTTACACAACGTTTCGGGATCTGGAATCTGAAGCCGTCCTCAGGTGAGCTAGTGCCTAAAACATAACACGATTAATACATAATTCGGACTAAGTCGGTATAAAGCTGAAAACAAAAAAGTATAAGGCAATTAAAAACAATTCCATCCACTAACAATTACGCACACACGAAATAAAAGATATTCACTTCTAATCAAGACTCAATAATACGTAATAAATTAAAAATATAAGTGTTTTTAAACGGTAATGTAAGTGTGTTTAAGCATATACGTGGTTATGCAGGAAGATATGCAGATAGAATTATTTAAAAACATGTTCTACTAGTGAAAAGGATGATACAAGTTTATATAAAACATGGGTTTGGAAATGCTTCGTTAGCGAGTTACGGCTAGCAAAAGATTTTGCCAGGTTTTCAGTACCTCCGTTAAAATAAGACCAAATATATACGTTTTTAGCGATGGTTAAAGGGTCAAATATAGTGTATTTTATGTGAAATGAAGTGACAAATTAAATAAAACCTGTCCCAGAACTGTAAGGCAAATTTTCCTTGTGTATATCAAGTATAAAGTATTATATAAAGGTTGTAAATCTTTCCTTTTGTAGATTAATAAATTAATCTTAATCTTTATTTCATATTAAGTTAAACTAAGTTACCCGGTTTTATTTCAAATAATTTTTGTTTATTGAGAAGATAAACACAGTTATTGCAGACCAAATTTAAAAAAATGTTTTTGGCTACGATTTTTGTGTTTTATGCTAGTTTTCTTAAAAAACCACCTGGATTAATTAAATCATTTTTTCAGATTATTTTACATTGAATTGACATTTTCATTAACGCCCGAAATAACAATATGTCCTCATTTTAACGGGGATACTATTTGAACTACATTTCTAGTTAAAATTCATATTGAGTAATGTAATACGGAAATCAAACAAATCAAGATTTTACGTTTCAAGCGGCACAATGTTATTTTCAGCGAGGTGGAATGGTCACTAAAGTTCGCTAGTTTTATTCTTTTCCCTCTGAATTGGTGTTGGCTCGTAAAGTTATAGCTATTTTATCCAGCCATAAATGACAGGCTTTCGCTGTAAAATATAGGAACCCCCTCTAGTCAGATCGATTTTGCAAAGAAATCATTTCACCATGTATGCGCAGGCAAAAATGTTAACAATAATGTATTAAAAGTTAAAACCATTATTCATATTTTTTTAAAGGAGTTCTTTGGGTTTATAATGTAAAGATAATTTGTTTTTTCTTTAATACGGAACTAATCAATATTTTCCACGTAACTATAAGGTATTGAATACTAAGTCCGTCTGCAGATACCATCCTCATAATTAGACTAGTTCGCAATCCAGAGGCAGTTCGGACGTGTTAAACTGTAGGTCCCTTAGATATGCCATTGACTGTTTGATAATTAATTAACAGTTCTGTCTAAGGAAAATGTCACAAGACTACAAGATCGCGCTACAATCATCCTACACTCATTTCTTATTCATACTTTGCTTAAAATACCTACTTGGGCAGGTCGCCATTTCACATAATTTATTCGGGAAAACAGCTTGAGTTTAGGTATACCTTCTGGTACACGCCTGCTGCATAACAAGAAGAATGATATACATAATTCGTCTTCAAACACTTCCTTATTTTTCACACCAAATTGTTCAGTAAGAGACAAAGATTAAAAAAACACAAAATCAATTTTTACAAATATTTTCTCACCGAACCCACTCAAAGGATGACGTAAATCTTCCTTTAAACATAATTTTCATTCGAGGAATGTCTCAAAACACTGTATACGATTGTAAAAAATATTTACATGATTCTAAAAAAATCCACCATTGAGATAAATTTGTTTTGATAAATCTTACGTTTAAAATCATCCTCGGAATTTGTATAAATTATTTTTTTAGATTTTTACAGTATCCTATATTTTACACTTCAAGGAAAATGTACAAAGTTCAGTATTCAACAACTTAAACAGATATTAAAAACATAAAAAAGTTTTTACGTTTAGTTAATATAAAATAAATTTTATTTTTGTGTCTCAGTCATAAAAATATTTTTCAAATTTTAGTTTTATTCAAATACTATGACGTTCTCGGTGGGATGAGTTGAGGCGTGTTTCACCTGTGCGAGAAGCAGTCATTAGGAATGTACAAAGAGAGGTCTATAATTACTTCATTTACTTCGGAGACAAAGGTTTTAATTGAGTCGGGTAAAAATGCCCTGTACCCGCTTTAAACCCAATTACCACCCGCGTTTATTACATTTTTTTTATTTTTCAACGTTCATTTATCTTGTATTAAAATACAGTGGGAATCAGAAACGGGTTTAGATAAATCTGCTTTCCAACATTAATTTTTGCGTAGTATTGTAAGTAGTAAATTAGTATAAACAATTTTGAACCGTAGATTTGATTATGAGATTATGAAAAACACACTTCTGGTTTGAGTGACGAAATATACAGGGTGATTCAGAAAGTAACGGAAATAACTGAAGAACGTCTTCTACCAGGGAAAACTGTGAAGAGAATTTCGTAAACATAAGTTCGGAATGTTTCGTTAGCGAAATATTTTTTGGGTTAATTTAAGTTTCAAATATTATTTTTTATGTAAATAAACTTTACAATTAAATAATGACAGTTAAAATATATTAATTCAATTGTGGCTCACGTATTTATTTAGGTCCGTACAGACTTTCACTTATCAGAGACTTCATGTGTGATGTTTAATCTAAATAAAAAAATGAATTCCTGTCAATTTTAAAATATAATAATGTTCGTACTATTGTAATATGTACACTGACAAGCTATAAGAAGCTGTATAACTTTGTAAAAAATTAATATAAATATTAAATATATTAATTTTTGACGAAAAAATCTAATTTCTGAATTATATTAGTTTTGGTTCCGATTTAATATTTGCTCCTTCAAACACAGGAAGTATTCGCTGCCACAAAAGAATAATCGAAGGATGAAAAGCCATCAGTATAGCTCTAGGCGAGGGACTCCAACTCCCTTAACAAATCTCGTTGCATACTGATGTCCCATCAATTTTATGATCTTCACCGATCCCGATAACTCACGAGACTGCATTGGAATGATAAGCGCATCTCTAGTAAATAAATAAGTGGTTCCTACGGCGGGAAACGATTTCAAACCTAGGTGAATGTATTTTGTCGTCATACTGCATAAAACACCTGGTTTCCATAAGAGTTGTGGAGTCAAAACGACGGATTTGCTGTATAGGTCGAAATATAAATCACCTGATACCTGAGTATTATTGTTTGTAATAACACAGACAATAATGAATAAGTTTGAATCATCTGTTCTTTTAAAACAGCAAGGAAAATGTGAAAAATTAACTTAGTAAAATTTTTACATGATATATAAAAGATTGCAATTTTAAAAATCCGTCCACGGATGGGTGCATAGGCTCTGTAAGCTAACATTAAAAGTGGAATTTCTCGCCTATCCGTGGACGGACTTCGTTCAACAAGATATCGTTCCATTTGAAATTAAAATTGCAATCTTTTAAATCTTGTAAAGGTTTTATTAAGTTAATGTTTTTTTGTTATTTAAATTAAAAGAATTTTAACCGGCGCCATTTTGAAAATATAAAAGCAAAGTAAATGATACTTTGTGAATATTTTCCTATTTAGCCAATAAATATGTGTACAAAGTTTGGTTATAAATCTAGCCACCATTTTGTATAAAATACAAAATGGTTAATACTAGCTGCTAAACGGAGGAGTTTTTGACATATGTTTATATGAATTTTGTTGTTTATTTTGATGAGTACTATCACCCCTTGAAGTTTTTCCCCGACTTAAATGAACACCCTGTATGGTTAGATCTATGATAGTTTTGGTTATTTTATATCCGGGGATTAAAACATTATACATCAGAAACGCCGAGATAAGTCCTATTTCTAAATCCCCTTTATTTAGCTAATAATTTCAGTTGAATTATTAGTGAACATAAACACGTTTATCTCATCACTGAGGGATTATACAGGTGTGTGGACCACATTGCAACGGTATTGAGTCGGAATGGTGTGCGCACTGAGTAACTTTATCATAATATCAGTCTCTTTTGTATCATCCCGGTTGTTATCCTATGGTAAAATAACAGAATGTTTGAAATTGATAATAGATCGGTTTATATATTATTTATTATCTCTTATTGGACATTTCCAACGCGTTTATATTTTTAAAGACACAACGTTTTAGGAGGGGGTGAAACTCCTCCCGTTTTCAAGTGATTACCTAGTAATTTAGATTAAAAATTGAAAGTTTTAGTTACAGATGTTAATGATAAAGTAGGTCAATAAGTATATACTTAACTATTATGTACAGTACAAAAACTATGTTGATAACGCAACAAATAACCACAACACTCCGCCTCCGAGCTAGCGAAGAGGGACAAGATAGCATGCGTTCAAAACGAAATATGAGCACTACTGTACCACAGAAGTACTGCAACTTCCGTGAATGATAGACAAGTATAGTATTATTGAAAACATGACATAGATTAGATTAAATCATTGTAATGGCGACCATACTACAACGTAGGTATTTTGAGCCAAGTATGAATGAGGATTGAGTGTAAGCTGATTGTGGCGCGATCTTGTAGTCTTGTTACTAAGGTTGACATGTTCCTTAGACAAGATTGTTAATTAATAGCCTAACAGCCGATGGTAACTAATGGACCTACAGTAACCACGGCCTCTGAATTACGAATTGGTGTGATTATGAGGATGGCCTTCCGTGGATTAACGTAGTATTCAATATTGCGGACGTTAATCCACACAAGAGAACACTACACCCATCGCCCATCGCTCACAACTATCCAAAATAATTATTTACCTCCTATGATTATTCCCCAGGTTGTTTCACTCTGTTGGCGAAACCGTTGATATCTTATTTCAATTATTGTAAAGTCTCGTCTGTTCGTTGTGACGTTTATTACCAGTCTAAACCGTTCCCACGTACTGGTGTATATTTCGGTTGTATTTATTTTTATAGATGTAAGGATAAATTTTTGTTCACACGTAAAATACATTATAAAATTTCAGAAAATATTCAATGTTGATGGTTTATTTAGTACAAAATAGATTTCATTTCACAACGGTTTAAAAATTAAAAAAAGTTTTGTTATGATTTTCGTTCATGAATATGTTTTTATAAATCCGGTAATTATACTTTTTTCTTATAGAACAGAAAGTTTTATACAAAAGAATACAAAGTTCTTAGTTTATTTGTTACTATATTTATCGTTTATTATCTGCTAAATGGCTGAATTAATTGTCTCCTGAATGCCTGTTGCAAATCAAATACACTGCTTTTTAATCGGTTATTAACGCTCAAAATATATTTATATTATCAAATATCATAGTGAAAAGTTAATATTTTCGAATCTATTTTGAACCCTTGTAAATATTTAAAACATTTTACGGAAATAACTAGCTACTGGAAGTACATTTAAATGTTAAAATGCTTTAAATTATTTACAACCAAAACTATAATATATGATTTTTCTAATGAAATGTCTGATATTAAATTTGTTTAGCGATAATGTTGGGACTGTCTGTGTCATGTGATTCCAACTCCAACGACCTAATCTTAAAGATAATTTACTTCCTCGAATATAACGAGATGATTACAATAGAAACATTTTAGCGAGTAGAAGTACGATATGTTAGCATATTACTTCATATTTTATTGTAAAACAGTGATTTATATTACTTTATTATTTATGGGACAAAGCTAGTGAACTCTATATTTTAAAATCATTTTATTTGAAATAAATATTTTCGGTTTTATTTTTTGTAACATGTTTTTTACGTTCTTCAAGTTTAAATTTTTAAATCAAAGGTTTTCAACATAATAAACACTCATATCTACGAGATATGAGTGTGAAACCATACATCCTATTTTGCTCTTAGAAGTTTTCCACAGTAATTTTAGGAAGGGTTCCAAATTGTAAAACAAGATTATAAAGGTTTGGCGTGAATTCAAAAACTCTTCTGTAAAGTTATGATTTCATTCTTAAAACGCTGAGCCAAATTAACAATTCCTTTTTGTTGTCTCACTGCAAACTAGGTTTAACTAAAACTTATTACTCTGCTTTTGATAAAATTTTTAGGCGCTTATCCAGGAGTTTTATATTTTCTATGTATAGCCAAGTTATTTATATATTAGTTTATTGTAACCTATGGTTTATTGAAAACCCTTAAATAATGATAAATTTCACTAGAACTGTAAATTTAAAACACCAGTGTAGTTACAAAATCTTTTAGAAATCGTATTTTATCGATAGAAATCAAAGAATCGCTTTTTCTAAAAAAAAGAGAAATAAGTAAGAATGATAAATACACTTTTGGTCCCAAAGACGAACTATATTTCTCGTCTGACTGGTAATTATATGCTATACTCAATAATAAAAAAAATATTGGTGTACTCTTATTCGTGCCTTCATAACATTAGCAGTTTTCTGTTAATGTTAAGATTAAGGTTTATGGCGTTGTTTTTTACTTTACGTTAGTATTTTCCAGTTTAACGTATTTTATTTCAACGTAGTTTAGTCCCTTTAGTCACTTGCTTCTAAAAGTACTCTATTCCAGAGAGTGAAATACGGTTTTACATTGAAGGTTGAGGAAAACATATTTTCTCCTACCCACTACGTAAAGCTACACTTTACTCTCTGCAATAAAGTTCTAATTGTTACTTTTTGTCCCAAGGGAGAAAAAGTAGGTGGTTTTCTTTTAGTCCCGAGGGACAAAAAGTAATGCCGTAAGAATAACATGGGAGAAATCTGGTGCACCCTGTAATTAACTACAAGAAATAATAGCAGCTGGCAGTGGTAATTAATTTTTGAATGGTCTGCAGAAAGTTTCCATTGAGTGCTTTGAGGTTATGGTAGGTAATTTGGAAATTAATGTGATTTAGGTTAGTTAACAGTGGGTAATCTTTAATTTGGTTACTTGTGTATGTTGAGTAAAAAAATGTCTGTGCGTCATGAAATTAAAGTCCTTTTTGTCCCTCAAGAAATTGTCGGCCTCGGGGAACACAATTTCCTTCGTGGATAAAAAGTGTAACTTTAATCCCTTGATGCACAAATAACTATTTCTAACTCCGATTTCGGAAAGGAAGTGTGAC
Organism: Nephotettix cincticeps; assembly: GCA_023375725.1. Taxonomy (NCBI): domain Eukaryota; kingdom Metazoa; phylum Arthropoda; class Insecta; order Hemiptera; family Cicadellidae; genus Nephotettix; species Nephotettix cincticeps. The sequence goes on along the minus strand of CM041789.1, from coordinate 12,892,238 downwards.
ATTGCAAGGTTTACAACATTCTAGGGATTTTAAAGTTGTAAAAGCGAATAAAAGGCTCAATACGAAACAGTTGATAGAGGTTGAGTCAAAGGTTTTATTGCGCTCTGGGGAAGCAGGTTTGCGGTTCAACTCTGAGGTTTGATGCCAGTTATTGCTTTTGAACAACAATGTGTATTGTGCAAACTGAACTATTCATATTCTCTCTATTCAACCAGTTATCACAAATGCTACAGATAAAACTTTGACTCTCCATGTTGGTTTAATTATTGCTCTGTTTAGATTTGGTGAACTTAAACACTTATTCTTTGACATTAACTTTGTTAGTAAAATATTATAAATTTTATTTGTGTTTTTAAAAACTAATTTGCATAAATTCTGAGTGGTTCAGTGTTTATAGTTCTATAGTACTATCTCATCGTTTCAACCAAATCTTATAAATTGATTTAGCTCACGATGTCGAGTATTTGTTTCAGACTTAATTTGTTAATTTTTTTAAGCTAGGAGAAACCCATTTTTGTAAGGTTTGTTTACAAGTATAAAATATTGCAAAGGACGACACTTTTAACTATGGAAAAATACCAACTTAAGAGCGAAAAAAATTAAAGATTAGAGCAATTGTATGGAAATAGTTTTTAACTTAGATAATCTTAACTAATTATTATGATCTGAAATTGTAATCAAAAGCAAATATTTTTATACAGTATAATTTTTAATATAGATTAAAAATTAATTATCCATGTAAAAAATTAACTTAAATTAATTTAGCTGGAGATTTTTATAACGTTTTTAATAAATAAAATTAAATAATTTTTATCGATCACATGTTCAGTAAAAATAAGGATTGCGGATAATTTCGCTTATAACTGGGTTGTCAAGTGTTCGTTACTGTATATCAATAGGTATGGGTCAGTTCAAAGTAAGCAAACCCTACTCAAAAATGTATAGAATAAGGAAAATTTGCTTATCACCATCACAACTGGTGGTCTCGGTTTTAAGGGGTTGACGAACACAAATGCTTTATTTAGAGTTACATAAAGGTAGGTGGACAAACAGATAAACTAAAATTATCTCTCCTACCTCATATTTCGGCCTTTTTAGCGAATACTACGTAAAAATAACCAAAAATACCGTAGTTCCACTCATTGAACTGACAAAACTCTAATTTTATTTATAATAGATTATTCCAAAAAACTTTTTGTTGTGTTAGAGCGCTAAATATACTATCTAATTTATCAGATCTATATCCATATTTGGTCAAAATTTCAAATTATAATGAATAATGAAAGGTTATTTTAAACTCAATGTAGGGATTTCACTTAAACATTAGTTATTCTAAACGAATAACATAAACTTAGATAATGAATCATAGTTTACAAAATTTATTTTTTATTGTTTACTAGCTTTTGTTACCAGTGCTAAAACTAGGACACTAGATTAAGATTTATGTATACGTTCCTAGGTGAAATTATATGGGCCTCCCATTCTCTTTTGAAGCTGTAGGGGTGTATTCAAAATCGACAGCTTGTTTTAGCTGTATGGAAGTGATATTGATTACAAATTCTGTTTGAGTCCAGTGAAAACTTCTGAATTTACGTTGGGACTTTGTTCGTAAATTCCTTTTGCCCTTAACTGTAAGTATTTCACTCCATGATATGCAGATAAAAAGTAAAAACTTTAATTTTTGAGTACAAGGGTTTTTAGATTCTTAACTTTTTATTCCATATTTTTCCTAATAATTTTTTGTTTTAAAATAATAACTACTAGATTATTAATATTACTGATCAATGAAACAATCGATTTTTTATAGTCACATTGTAATTCAAAAGGCCTCAACCCGTTCAGGTAAATATATTTTAGGTAAATATGAGTGAAGGGTGTGTATGATATGTGGAGATTCATTTTTTCTTCTTATTCTAGGGTAGGGTACTTATTTATTGACCATGCAGTCTCGAATTACACTATTTTATTGATTTTGCTCATCTAAATTTTGTAAAAATCGAACGTTTCACTTCTTGCGCCGAAGTCCTGGACGCTAAATGTTAGGCTAACAGGCTTTTTATTGACAAAGAACAGCTGATTTTTAACAGGAGGGTTGATAAAAATAATTTTTTAATACCGTTCGGGTTTTATTTATTTTATGTTCTAATTACTTCCATAAGTTACTATTAGAACTCATAATGCAACAATACCCCCTTTCTGTTTCGTGTGTTCTGTGTAAAAACCAACACAATTTTTGATTTATTTATTTGCACCGTGTAACATACATTTTGAGTTTGAAGTTAGCTTAGTTTAATTAAAAGGCTCCACAAATCGTTTACCATAACCAAACCTAACAAAGGAGGGATAGGAATTCTAAGTTCCATATTTATGAGCCTATTTACATGTCATCCAAGTTATTCAGGACTTTCCCGATTTTGAATACGATTTCGATTGTGTATTACCATTTATAAAAACATTATGTACATATTAAGTGCTATATTAATGCTAATAGCATACATTTCGTATAGTTAAATAGTGTGTTTTGAGCTCTATTTTCAACCTTATGTTTACAAATTAATTAATTCAAACTTTGATTGTCTGTTGAACAATTAGATTGTTTAAAATAATATTTTACACATTCTAAGGGAAATCTTAACCCCAAATCATAAATATATCTTCTACGGAAGTGTAAAGTAATAGAAAACACTAAAATGGTATATTTATAAGTATGTAATAATGATAACGTAAAATATTTTTTATTTCCCCGAAACAGCCCGACACATTTTGTTTTAAATAAACACAAATATGAAAAAACAATTTGTTCCGTTACATATTTATTTCCTAAATTTGTTGAATTCCGTTTCTTAGTTTTTTTGCAAAGGTTATAATGACAATAATTTGTGCCATAGGTTTCGCAGTTTTAGTACATGTTGAGTGTTAAGTCTTTAAATAAATAACTTCTTGCTCTTTACAGAAATTTCTTGTGAAATAATAATATAAGGATTTTTTTAATACGAAAAGTGTCAATTGAATTAAATCAATTCAACTAGATAAAAATCCTAGTTGTTGTTGTTAACTTTTATATAAACATTCTATTTTAATTTTAAATATAATTTTTGTATTTGAAGGTATGAGAGCGTAAGTAATTCATACTTTTGGATACATAGAACTTCAACCAAATTATTTAGTTAAAAAATGAATACAACTGATAATGATTCTCCCTTATAAGATTAATCAATTGAAGCAAGCGTGATGTAACCAAACTCAGTCATATGTTATCGGAGTGCTGTGCTATGTAGGCGGTTGACCGATGATTGATTCAGCTCTCTGCTTGTACAATAAATCTATTAATATCAGCTGGCAAGGTGCCTTCACTCAGCTGTTTATAATTAGACAATCAGCTGATATTACAACATTGTTTGCAGACAAATGCTCGTCAATTTTTACTTTCTCCCACTTATACAATAGGATATGAAGAAAGTATTACTTTCATGAATATTTTTGAATTAGAGTTGAGTTTGGGGTTCCTTGAATCCTAAAAGTGGGTTTCAACGTCATGTCTGTCTGTTTGTGGGACTGGTTGTGTACAGAGTCACAGCCTACCCCGTTGGTCCGATTTGGATGACAATTTGTATGTATGTATATATTCCTAGTATCATCAGGAGTTTTGCATTTTAATTTTCTTCCTCATTTCCCAACAGTTTTTCACGCAACGTAAGGTCACATCACCCAAAAAACACCATAAAAAACTTGGTATTACCCTAAGGGGGGTTGTCCCCCATAAAATTCTAACATTTGACTTCACTTCGGTTCTCTTGTTTTTTTTCAGAAAATGGATAAATTAACTGGTTTGATAGTGATGTGGCTTGCTAAAAACATCCAACACAAAAATTAAAATCACACGATACACAATTTTCCCACTTCCTTCCAGTCCATGTATTTCAGCAAATAATGTCTATTCTAGGGGAAACTGATTCACTATACCTAATAATGTTAGGGAAATTTTTTCTAGAACCACATGAGATAAAATATGATTTTTCCCTCTTTAACATGTGATTTTGTAACACTTTTAACACAGGCATTAGAAAAGCTAATACTTGAAGTATATTTTACTATAAAAATATCTTTTGAAAATAAATAAAAAAATTATTTTTAAATTGTACCTAGATATACATTTATGTATTAAATATTTGTGTTCACGTGTGTTTAAAAATAAAATATTTCAGACAAAACTATCAAAACATTAAGAAAATTTCAATGTTCTTATTACTGAATCTTATTAATACATCTTATTATATATATCTTAGTATATATATCTTAGTATATATATCTTATTATATAAAATTTTTATGTAAGCACTGGTCCCAGTCACAGTAGCAGTGCTTAGTACTTTGATCAGATCTAGTTGCATTGTTAAAGCATTATCAGGGATGTAATAGAACCATTAGGTTCTTTGTTAAACCCTTGGGTTAGCTGGGGTTTTAGTTAGACCAACTTAAGGGGCTAAGTAGATACTTACTTAACTAGGAGTTCCTCTTACTTAACTAATACAACCGCAAGGTTGAGTGAGGATTTCTTTTGTTGCTAAATAGTAGTATGTCTATTTATAATAATAAATTGTGAGATAAATTATGTATTTTTATATATTTAATACCAATAGAAACGTGGTTTATACATTTTTCTCATTTACATGTTTGACTAATAAAGAATATAAACTAAATAAAATAATATTTCTTTATACTTTTAGACCAGTATTACTCATTGTAAAAGAAAATTCAAAAGAGTCCTTTGCTTTACAGTCTGAGATTATAAATATGAAAGCAAACTCTATAAATAACCAAGATATTATATCTCAAGAAACTCCATAGAACACATTTTAATCAAGCGACATAGAGAAAGTTGACAAAGAACCAAATGTCAGGTCAAAGTGGAACCTGCTTTTCAGTATTCTTGTACTTTTACTCATTTCATTTAAAATTCAGAAAATCATTTATGTTTGTCGAAATTGAGGAAGTTATATAAATTATTACTACTAATGTGTAGTAGTAAAACTGTCTGAATTAAATTGAAACGTTATGTTAACTATTATCAATTCATAGCTACTTCAATTTTAATAAAAACACAGAGGACCCATAAGGAATAATTTTTAAATAATACATAGTCATTAGAAATGGAAACAGTCTTATGATGTAGTTTCCAATTCAACCAATTTAATCAAATTTTTTATAATAACTACTTGCGATATGTTTTCATAGCTTTCTGTTTTGATAAAGTGCAGCATATTTGTGCGGTTTAAAGCGCAGTACATTTAAATAAAGGTTAGGTTAACAAATGTAGCTCCTTTTCAATAAATTTAATCACCAAAACTGTTTTTGGTTTAACCACAATTTCTTATGATAGCCAGGGGACTTTTATTTTAATCCATATGTTAACAGGACGTACTGTTTTTATCTCTATATTAACGAGGTGTTAGGCCTTACAAAACTATGATAAAGGATACATGTTTAACTACAGAACATTTACTGGAACACAATTACCGGGTTTCTAATCATATTCAAAAGATAGGAGATACAAAGAGGATTGTTTTACAAGGATAGAACAGGAATGAGCTCTGTGGTGAACTGGCAGAGGAAGCCAAGGGACTCAATCATATTTCGAGATTTAGTTAAGAGTTTTATCATCCATTCAATTTTCTACAGAATCTTCTTCAAAGTCACTCCGTATACGACATTTAATTTTCTACATTGTTATCTCGATAAAATGATACTGTATTACAGTTTTTTCGTAAATCAATCTAGATTTTGGGAATATCACAGCAATTCCGGTGATATATTTTTTACATAAATCTTTTGTATAATCGTTATTGTTATGCTAAACCACGGATTTTCCTTTTGTAGTTAGCTTATACTAGTGGGTTTTTACGAACTATGTTCTCAATATTAACTAATTAATCCATATTATTCAACGATTTTTAAAGTCAAGTCTCCAAAAAACTATAACTATTTCTCGATATCTTTATTGAAATTACTGTGTTGTTAATAACAGAATAAAAACTGATTTTTGTAAAGTAAAATTAAGTGTTAGTATCTCGGAGAAATCCTCAAAGAGAAAGTTTGTTGCTCTTATGCTACATTTTCTACGACATACCTTTATAGTTTTATGGTGTTTTCATTGATAAATTATGATGGCGTATGGAAATGTTAAACTATTTGATATTTTTATTTTTTTCTATTTTCAAACGGCTACCCCAGTGAAGCGCATTTTCAGCTTTTGACAATTCCCAATGTCAATAAGCTTTGAAGATAAAGTTGTCTCTGCTTTCAATCAAACGAAATCAAACGTTTTTGTTCGTTTCGCCAAACAATCCGTGTGCCATCCGGATTCCGTTAATATTTAAAAAAAGTATGTTAAGTATTGGAAATCGCAGCATTAACTCAAATAAACTGGATTACATTGGAATAGTTTTACACATCAATCATAATTTTTTAATTAAAATTAAAAAATAAAATATAAATAAAACCTTCGAAGTCTAAGCTAATTCCTTTAGTTTGCTATCGGTTTTCTTAGTCAGTTGACGTTTATTTTAAATAATTTTTGGGATTGGTTTATTCATTTATTATATAAACACTACGCAAGTAATGCCAGATATGTCTTAAAGACCCATACGCAAGTGCCACAATAAATAAAAGAGTTGCATATAAATCTAGTAATTGTTATTTTGAAAAGTAAAGTGAACATAAAAGATATGCAGGATCAATATGTCTGAAAAATTTACGTATTTGAAATGGAATTATTGGTTTTTATTCTCAAAAAATACAAAACTAGAATATATTTTGGAGGAAAAGGTAATTTTGGAGCACTCCGAGGGCATTTTATTGGTATCTCTGATCGAAAGACTGTCAATAAAGAATCACTTAATCTTGAGAATTCGCATTTCCCTCTTTCTTTGATTTATATTTACTCTTTTCTGTGTAAACTATATCTTCGTAAACGACACTGAAGTGAATTTATATAAAACAAAACTCTTGTTTCCTGAAAATCATTGCAGTAATTATTTATTCGATCGATCAAACAAAGAGTTTAAACACACGCTAGCCGTCAAATTTAAGTATAATTTTTAAGTATACTTATAAGATTGTTTATCTTATGCTAAACCGAATGTTATAATGAAAATCTTTGAAAGTAGAATCGCTTAGCTTAGAGTATTCCTTGTCTAGTACAAATAACTGTGATTTTTGGAGTCCATAGTGTCACTGACCGATTGAGGAAGCGTGTTGAAACTCAATTATAATAACGGTCCTGTAAAATTTTATACACAATTCCCTGGAAAAGGTTTTCATCACATAATTTCAAAATTTGCCAGTTCTGTATTCATGTTGGACGTTTTCCAAAGAACACATCATACACAAGCACTGGGGAAAAAATTAGTAAGGGGAATTTTAATGTATGGAATTGTGATTTCTGGATGAATAATTCAAGAAAACGAAGAGGTGAAAAATTAAATTAATATTAATGTATGTTTATTTGTTTATATTAAAAATTAAAAAAAAAAACTATACCAAATTATTAAGTGTAAAACTAACTTCTGAGATCTCGACACACTTAAAGATCTTAAAAATATTTTAAATGAAATTGATACATTTTAATATAAACACAGTTCACCACAGTTTTTTTCACTTTTAAACTTTTGAGTCATGTTTACATGATGGAACCAACGGATGGTTAGTAGGAGAAAATATTTTCCAAGAAGGTTAAAAGTGACATTTTTAGTGCTACCCTGGATTTAAAGAAAATTCAAAATAATTTTATTAAAAAAGTATTGTTACTCTTTACAGATTATCTAAACATTATGTCAGTGTAATATTTCTTCAGAGAAAGGACCCTACGGTTGTAATATACTGTTGTGTTTTTACTATGTGACGCACATGAGGTAAACGTACCGGAAAACAGACCGTGGATGGAATTTTCCGGATTTTCACGAAAGAACGCACATTGTATTCGAATAACGAAGAGGTTTTGTCGATTTCACCCAATTCGCATTGTTGTAACAAACTTTACGTGTTTTTTCTCTACATATAAAACTTTAGAATATAACTCAATACGACTTTGTTACTCGCTTGAAAATAATATTGACATAAAAAATTCAATAACAAAGTTCGTGATAGAGAGAGATTCAAAATTAAGGATTAAATGGTCATATTTAACTATTTGTTTTTGATTTTTAAAAACGCATTAGGTTTTAATCCAAGATTTATTGCAGTCAATAAAATTTCTTGAGGAAAAAATACATAATTTTATTATTTAGAAACCGATTCAAACTGTGAATTTCTGTCATAAACTCATAACTTGTTCTGAAAGATTGATTTCAAGTAGTTGAATCGTCTCTCTGATATAGTTCCAAAGACGAGTGAGGGATATCTTAAAATGTGCTTTCCATCTTCAGTCAAATTCGTCCGTAAATCGTGAAATATCTACTTCCATATAAAAACAAAGTAGCTTGTGTAAATAGGAAGAAGTCAATATTAAGTCAGTTTAGCAGGTCTGTGACTTCATCTAGTGAAAGAGTTGACACAGTTTAAAGTTTTCCTTTATTTCAGTTTTAGTTCACAGTTATTTGTTTTACAATTAGTTTATTCTACATGTAAACAAACTTAAATGTAAATAATACAACAACTGTTCATAATAACTTATTATGGTTCAGACGGCATACATATTTTCTTTTCTTTTTTAATAATTGGTTGTTAGGCTTTGACCCTGAAAAAATAATTAATTATTTTGTCAATATCAAATATAAATATAATCAAACCCAATCATTCATTAAATCAACCTTTCACTTGCAAATCAGGGTGGGGATTATCTTAAATATTAATATGACTAAATGAATTTTTCCCGAAAAATAACATAAGACAACAAGAAAATCGTAAATTTAAGAGAAAAAAGTTATAAATTCGGAGAGAATGGAATCGTCATATAACACAAGGATGTTTCAGCATACAAAGTGGCTTATTACAAACCTTATTTGAATAAAGACATCAAATATGTTTCATTTCTTTGCCTTCCTGTGTTTTTGAAAAATAGCTTGTTTATAAATTGAACCCCCTTTCCATTTTATTTCACATTTCGAGATGGTTGTATGATGTAATAGTCCAAAGTTTACGTTATTGTCAAGTGCGGTTGCTCGAGTGTCCTTGAATTATTTTATTTTACTTTCTAGTTTTCATTATTTTGTTATACTAACTTTTTGTTACCCGGGAAACCATGAGTTAAAAATATTAGGAATAGGTTTTAAGTTTTTTATCTTAGTTAGAAATACTAGACTAGATTCAAGATATAAAAATCCTTCGCTTTTGAAATATATTTGATTTTTGTGTTGGTATTTAAAAAATAACGTTCCCAACAAGACAAACTAAAATTTTAAATTAAGTCTTTCTATGGATATCTTAATTAAAAAACCTGAAATAAATTATTATTTTGTGACGATAAACCACCTATTTAAAGACATAATTAATTAATTATGTCTTTAAATAGGAATTTTTATAATTTTGGCTAAGATTATGGTTGGGAAAAATCCATTGTGAATTTTTTTTAACTGCAAATATATTCATAGGTATATTTAGTTTCTTTAACTATTATAAATGTATAAATTAAAAAAGCATTATAGATAAATTTGGAATATTGCAGACTTCGTTTTTAATATAGCGCAGTCTGAAAGGGAGATTTATTCTAAATTCTATCCTAAGTTCATAAAGTCCGAGAACTCATTTCTCTGCATGTTTTAGGCGTCTTCGTAATATTCCTTTTTTCAAAGTCATCTTCATCATTTACCTTGAAAAACATCCTTGTTAGATATGAAGGTAGACTGGGCGTCTAACCTGACGTGAACCAATAGCTACCTTTTATACTATGCATATGACAGTAAACTTCTTATGGGGGACTCCTCTTTATTTTTTTAGAGGATTTTAACATTAATTTCGAATCCGAAAAATATGGCCGCCATTTTACAATATTTTTCCAACCTAAGGGACCTGCGGTTTAGCGTGAAGTCCGAACCACTGCTTCTCAATCACGAACTGGTCTAATTATAAGGATGGTCCTTGCGGATTAACGTAGTATTCAATAGTACTCCACAAAAGAAAACACTACACCCACATCGTTCATATCTATCCACAATTCGTTATCTCCAAGTAGCTTCATTACAGGACACACCACAATCCCAGGCCGTAATATTTTAAAGCTTAGTTCTCGTAGAGTTCTGGGATAGCATGTATAATTTGAATATAGGTTTTAAGACGAGTAGAGATATAACCGAGACATCCCGGCCGTTTAGCCGTTGTCGTAACAGCATCGTAAAAGTTTACGATGTCGTCGTAACGGATAACTGAAAGTCGAAAATGATTCATTTACGACACCGGATTTCCGACGGAGGATTATCTTTCCATTTCCGCTTTTTACCGTTATATGAAAAGTTTCATCTTATTGGTATTGAATCCGCATCGGAAACACGGAGTACAACGGGGTACAATCTTTTAAACTTATAATCTCGCTATATGATTGCATAATTAATAAGTTGATTTTATTATTTACGTTGACAGAATAAAATTTTATCTGAATGTTATAAAAGATTAACGTGATTTCACTACGAATCACTCACTCTTCATAGTTCATTAGCTTATTTATAGTTTTTTATTCGTAAATATAACTTCCTTAAGTGTATTTTTAACCTACCATCAACTCCTTGAAATGCTACCGATACTGTGGTTCATAGGTAACTCGCTGGACTAATAAATATGGTTTTAATATCCCTGATACAAAACCAGTCGCGAGCGACTGACTACAGATCATGAGTGACCATCTCTAGCTAGTCTATGAGTCTTTATAATTCATAATGGCGTTAGTTATTAATTATTCGGTTTATTTTATTGACTTTTTCAACACGTCTGTGTTTTTAACTAAACTCTGTAGATGGAGAAATTTCCGTTTTCAAGTGATTACTTAATAATTTACGTTAAAAATTAAAAGTTTAAGGGGGGTCGAACCCTTTGAAAATTTTTTTCGATTTTATGTTTTTTGTGTAATTTAATTAAAAACATATTTAACTTTAATTTAGGACCTTGTTTAGTAAATTCTGATCACGAAAAAAAACTTTTATAGCCATTTCAATAAAGCTCTGTTATTGATCCGTACCTAAGGTCACTTTAAACACTTCTCCTGAAAAATGAGTTTTTTTTACAAATAATGTACATTTTCTCAGGAGCCATAAGAGATAAATAAATGATTTTTTTAATTCTCATCCTCAAGTAATAAGTTATTAAAAATCTAATACTTGGTTTAAGAGTGTTGGATTTTTTAATATGTGTTTTTGTTAATTTGTTATATAACATTTTATATAAAGAACAAAGTGAAATTTAAAATAAAAATATTAGTTCTATGTATTTTGCAAAACCCTACATTCGGTGTTAAGACAAAAACATTTATTTTAAAATAAACAAAAAATTAAGTCTGTAGCTTTTATGGTTTCTCAGAAAAATGTACATAAAGTTGTCAAATTTAACATGGAGAAGATACAAGGGTCTGACTTCCCTTTAGTAACAGATATTAATTATATCATGTTGTCAATAATACTATACTTATCTATCATGTACAATACAAAAACTATATTCATAATGCAAAAAATAAACCACAACACTCCGCCTTCAAGCTAGAGGGGTGTACAAGATAGCGTGCGCTCTGAACGAGGATTTGAGCACTACTGTTTTAGTAGTAGTAGTCCAACTTCTGTGATTCATAAGTAAGTATAGTACTATTGAAAAATACGATATAATTAATATCTGTAACTTAAAATTTCAATTTTTAATGTAAACTATTAGGTAATCACTTGAAAACGGGAGGAGTTTCTCCACCTCCAGAAACGTTGTGAAGTTAAAAAAACACAGACGCTTTGGAAATCCAACAAAAGATACTGTATAATAGTCTATGAGTCTGTAGTGGATACAACAGATCATCTAGAAGTTGTCACCATGGCACAAATTGTTATTTTTGTTGATTTTATACATTAACATAGTTGGTTATTAGTTATTATCAGTAATTATTTGTATTAGTTTATTATATGTGAGATTCTGTTGTGCATAATTATTACGCCATACAATCTCTATAAGGCCACTACGTTTTTCGTAGCCAATGTGCGAGGTTCGTGATGTTACAAGTCAGAACATGTAGATGTCTCATTTATATGTAGCGAGAAAACCTCAACGTTCATTTTGTTTTCACTCTGGTTCTTTTTACTGATTTTCTTCTTCGCTGTGTTTCCAGTTAAGGAGACTTGAACACAAAAAAATCGTGATTTTTAATGTTATTTCCCAGTATTTTCTGAGCAGTAAAATATAAAATTTAAGAAAGCATTCTTAACAGCATACTAAAACAATTTTTTGATGTTACCTCTGCACTATCATTTTCAGCCTCTGAGCATCATGACTCCACATTGAACTATTTGAAATTTGCCATTTTTTATATTAATGACCCGTTTTCTAAAAAAAAATATTCAAGATATCAAGCTGTTATTTTTACTGTGTACTGAGTAAAAATAGTAGATACCACCAATCTACAATGTAGCTGGTTTGTTGACATTAAACTTAATTATAACTATAAATAAATAAAATAATTGTTTTTACAATGGTTCAGGAAAAATACTCAAAAAAGCTTGGTATTATCGGCTGTGGATTCCCCCATAAAATTCTAACAATCAATTTAATTTTGTTTCTCTTGTTTTTATTTTCAGAAATGAAATGATTATTTTTGAAACAATACATTTTTAAATGATATTTAGATACTTTAAAGAATATGATATTTTTATTACAGATTGTCGTTTTTAAATTTACTTAAGGGGGAAAGTGTGTGTCGGTCCACTGATACCGTTTATTTTATTTCTTCATTTTCATATTTCATCGCCGAGCGTCTACAGGCGTGCTCGGTGAATTGAAGACAGAACAGTACCGTTGCGGTATTAGTCCCATGGGCTAGACAGAGTTGACCGCTCATGACATGACAGAAGTCCCCGGACAATGTTTCGATCAAACAACCTCTGACTTACTAGAACAGTGCGTTACCCTTGAGTTACCTTGCAGTACAGGTCATTTAAGGTCAGGTCGAGTTGACTGTGAAGGGAGGATGGCACCCACTTCTGCTCCTGAAGAAAGCTTCGACCCCATGGGGTCTTACCTTCGGGTTGGTTGGGGTGTCGTTGTTGGTTAGTTGTTTCCTCAGAATGCATCTAGGGGGGTGGGGTTCGGGACGTTCCCTGACGTGGGCCCACGGTATCTCGTCTGCTCTGACGCCTGGGTATGCAGTCGACGAACTCCCTGTTGGTCGGGATCTGTGCCTCTGTATGTATAGCTGCTTTTTGGTGGTATTATTCCGGTTCATAATTGTATATTTCATCAATAGGACCAAAAGTTGGCGTTTTAATACGTTTATATATCAAAACCCAATTTTGGGCCTTGTGATGAATTATATTTTTCGTCATGTACTGCAAATAAAATGAAACAAACTCGTAAAACATAAATTATTACCTGATTAGTATCAATAGTTGTCGACGATTTGTGTCGCTTTAGACTTTATCAGCTGTTATGTTACTTATGTCGTAGCAGTTCTTTCTTGATTCCTGATTGGTTGTTTAGGTTATATCAGTGTCAGTTATAGTCAATAGTTCAACCATTCATTCACGTTGATACTTCGGAAAATCGATAGTGATTGTTGCAGTTACTTTATCGATTATTTTCAATCGATTGCTGACTCCGAATCAAAAGTATCTTCAACAATGATCTTTTGCAGCCTAGTACTAAAAATTCATCACAATAATGGTTTTAGTCCTAAGAAGAAAAAGAACAACTTGTGCTCTTTAACATATGTATCTAAAACAGCTGTTTTTGAAGTAGTATGACGAAAAATAGTTATTTTTAAGTTCGTCCATTACATTACGCAAATATTTTTGTGTACTCATAAAACATAGTTTACAGAGTACATTATTACATGACAAATTAATAATTATTGAAAATCGAAATTATACTTTACATTTAACAATTCCAAGAACTTTTTCTGTTGGGTCTTTAACAAGAAAAAAACGCTGTTTCATTAGATGCGCTTATCCTGATGAATTCCTTGTTCTTATAGCTTTACTTTACACAAAAAATTAAATTTTTGTTTTATATGTTGAGAATTAATGTTCAAATATATAGCAGATTTAGCGTTTTGTAGCTTTCCTTCTGGAATATAATAAATTATTTCAAAAATAAAATTATTGAATTTTTGAATAATTTTATTTGTAACAGGTTGTACTAAAAAGTCAGCTTGTATACTATAAAAGAACTTTTGACTATGGACAATTACAAATAAATACGTATCATGATGAAAAAAATTTGAATAGGAACAATGAATTTGTTCCTCAAACTCAACATATTCTCTGTATGGCAGAAAATTGAAATCAACAAGCAGAACTGGAGAGATCATATTAAGCGGATGGAAGATATTCGTATTCCCAGGTCGGCTCTTTCGTATCAACCAGCTGGAAGGAGGAGTGTGGGGCAGACCGCGCAAGAGATGGATGTGAAGAGGCTTTGAAGTCGGAACAGGCAGACCGCCTAATCCTTGAAGGAACACGACGACGACGACAATGAATTTGTATTTTTTATTCAAGACTAACAATTATGATTTAACTTATGTTAAAAATAACCTAACTTAGCTAAAGTACATATGCAGTAAATAAATGTGTAATTTTATTCGTCTTTTTAAGGCATACTGTAAATAGATCGTTGTTCCAGGAATAAAGTATTCAAAGAATTTATTTGAAGGGATATCCTTGTAAATTACAATCGCTTGGTCCAATTTCACTCTGAGGAGTTTTTCCGATTTCAAGTTTACTTTAAAAGACCTTTCGTCCACTTTAACTTAAGAGCCTGTAGTATTTTGGTCATTTCACTCCCGTAAAAGCAGTGTTGAAAACACAAATTCAAAAAGAAGAGTCAACGAATTAGTTTTAAATCATAATAGGCTTATCTTAAATATATTTATGAGAGCAATGCTTATCATATCCACTAAAAAATTGAGAAAATTTATAACATCATCGGATTGGTCACAAGACAATATTAATGTCCTTTAAAATGACCCCTTAGTAAAGGGTTTTCCGACAATAAATAATGTTATGACGATAGATTTTTATTTAACATTGTTCTCATGGGAACTGAGTAAAATAAGTCGCAGGTACTGCATACTCGCAACCTAATACATCTAAATTAGATTAGATTATTGAAATGGCCACCCTGCCACAAGGTAGGTATTATAAGCCAAGTATGAATGAGAAAAGATGATTGTGGTGCGATGTCTTGTTACTGTCTAAAGCTGACATGTTCCTTACACAGAACTGTTAATTAATAGCCTAACAGCCAATGTCAACTAAGGAACCCACAGTTTAACGTAGAATGCAAACCACTGCTTCTCAATCACGAACTGGTCTAATCATAAGGATAGTGGGTGTTACAATTCAAAAGTAAAATATTTGTAGTGGTAAAAAACGTTTATTCAGAAAAAAATATTATTGCTATACAATTACAAAACACTTGTATAGCAATAATATGAAATAGCCAATTGGAATTTTGGGGATTTTTTATAACCAGGATTAAGTCCTGGCGGGGTATGGCCCTTTAGGGAACCATTCCGGCATTCGCCTGAGAGAGGTAAGGAACCATACAAACTTACCTCGGAATGGCCGGCCTGGTTTTCAGGCCTACTACAACTAGACTATACTAATTACAATACAAAACGTATCTTCTTCGCTTCATGTTCCGTTGTTCCCTCTTGTTCCAGTATGTTCAGGACATCTCCAAGACAGCTCGTCATCACTGTTTCCTCTTGATACTGCTATCCACTTTTGGTGCAGATAATTCACCCGTCTGTTGTCAAAAAAACTAGAATCAGGCTCTTCCTCTGTTCCTAGTATTAATTTTTATTTATCTGTCGTCCTTCTTTAAGATTTGACTTTAAATTTCGTAAAATGTTGATACAATTCGTTTTAGAAAAATCTTCCTGTCATACCATTTGAATAATTTTTTAATAAATGATCCTTACCATGGAAACAAGAAAAATTTCTTAAATTGTTAGTTTAAGGATGAACATGTCTTTAAAGTAAAATATACTGCAATTATAAAACAAAACTATCATATGCATGATAAACATTGTGCGTTGTGAAATTATGCTAAAAAATGTAATGTTTGTGTGTTGTGTGTGATAATGTATTGTGCATGATAGATAAGTATAGAATTATTGACAACATTATGTATCTGTAGCCTAAACTTTTAATTTTTTAATTTAAAGTATTTGGTAATCAAAAAGCCAATAAAAGATATTGAATAAATGTTGGTTAATAGGTAACGTGGAGTTTTACATGGAGTCCGAACCACGGCCACTGAATTACGAATTGGTCCAATTATGAGGATGGTCTTTGCTAATTAATGTAGTATTCAATAGCGTGGACATTAATCCACACAAGAGAACACTACACCCACCGACCATCGCTCACAACTATCCACAATTCGTGACATCCAAGTAGCTGGATTACACGACGCCACCGTCCCGGTGTGGACTAACGTCCACACTAGGCTTAGATGTAGATTTGTTTAGGTTGGATTTATTCAATACTACGTTCATTGGCAAAGACCATCCTCATAATTAGATCCGCTCGTAATTCAGGGACGAAATAATAGTTCGGTTCTTACATTAAATTTTAGGTCTCTTAGATGCCATTGTATGTTAGGCTGTTTAGGAACATAAGAATACACTACAGCAAATCTGGCTATGAGCTGCGACCATAGTGTTGATCTTTCGTACAGCCATTGAAAAGAAAGGATTCATTATGATCAGTAGAAAAGGGGAGGGAGTCTGAGTGAACCTTTAGTGACAGTAACCCCCAAGATCGTCCTGGGAGCGTTTAGCAGACACCGATCCATCCCAGAGTAGACATTGGATTTCAGATTGTTCCAATTTCTAAAGTTGCATGCCCTTAACTAGGCAAGGACAAACCAAAGGTGCAAGAGAAGCTATTCGCTCTCTAGAGCCAAATCACTTATATTGTCACAACTTCATCTTTACTCTCTCCCACTACAGTACATGGTATGTTGAGAAAGTATAATTTTCATTAAAACTTTCTAATTTGAGTTGAGAGTGTATATATCCGTTTTTAGGCTCCATCAATTAAAAAAGTGGGCTTTCGTCTATCTTTGTACAGACCCTGAAACCACACTGATTGTCCGATTTTTATGAAATTTTGTACAAGGAAGCACTTTAGCTATATCTTCAGACCATTTTCAATGCCCGTCTGGGGAAGTGAATGTCAGCGAACCTTGTATCTGTTCCGGCTGCAAAGAAAGGCTATTCGTCTAATATTCTTACTCCCAAAAACACAGTCATGTAAGAAAACCTTTAGAACATTCAAAATACTAACTTTTCCGTCCATTTATATCTTTGAAACACTGTTGTTTGCAAAAGACCCTTTTAATGTTTCTTTTTCCTTCTCCCCTTAGGTATCCCTTCCGCAATTCAAGTAACATTTCCATTCCCAAACATTCCACATCTTTTTACAAAAAACAGTACCAATACAACGCTATCAAACTTTACAACAGTCTTCCATTATACTTAAAAGTCGAACGAGATTTCGTTAAATTTAAGGGAGGATTAAAGAGGTCTTGAATGAAGCTAACTACAGCGTCCGGGATTTTTTGAGTGGTAGTCGTTGAAGGTGTAATGGTATTTTCCTGTATTAAAATTTTCTTTTATAAGATCTTGCTTAGGTAGCGTTTAATTTTCATTGTTGACTTGGCTAATGCAATGTATATTTTGTTAATTTGCATGAATAAAGACTTATGACTTAATATTTAATGTTTTCAATATAACTATCGCTTTTTGTGAAAAGCGTGAAAAATGTGAAAAGTAAAAACTCTTCAGTATATGCTTTAAAGAATTTTAAAAATTTTCATGGTTTATATCTATTAAGATCCAAAATAATATGAAACTACCAATATGTCTGCATAATAAATGGCATAATAGTATTTCTGCACAATTCTAATGGTTTAAAAGCTATGGTCTTTTGCCTTGTGATTACAATGCTCTTACGCTTACTTCTCTTTCATACTTCGCTTCAAATAACAACACGGGTAGATCATCCTTTCCGTTAAAAGTAAAGTAATTGTAGTATGGCCTATTTTGTTGAAAACGTAGATGTGTAATGGCCTAGAGTCAACGTAGCTTGTGATGAGACTAAGCTTTGAACGGCTCTGAGTTGTCTATCCTTTAAGAAGTTGGTAATTGGGGAATTAGAGTTCGATTCGACGCCTTCGTCCATTCCGGTCGCGTTCCTGTCATTATCGGACGAGACATTTTATCTTAGCTTCCGTCAATTATCAAGAATTTGAAGATAATAATAATAGTTCTATATTGCAATTAAATTGTGTTGCCTAACTATAAGAACAATAATATTTCAATACATAAAGTAGTGAATTAATTCTTAATATTTCCTTTTTGACATGAATATGTCTTAGCTCCCGGGGGGGGGAGGTTGTTGGCAGTTTTCACGACCAAAATTTGAAACGGTGACGTAATATGGTTAGTGAAATCATAGTTTGGTTTTAGGAACAGCTGTTTAGATGAACTGAAAGCATTTCCTTTTAGACATATCCAACATCTAACAATGAAGTAAATACAAACCTTTTAGTTTTACTAACCTGTCTGTGAATTTATTGCAATTTTTCCAATTACATACTTTACTAGGTTTCAAATGTCATTGCTCTTTAACATTTTTTTAGTTCATGTCCTTTTTTATTGTTGGCGTAAAACAAATCCTGTTGTTTTATTATGAGTAGTATAATATGCTAATTATTTTGGAGTAGTCTATATTTTCAAATTCTGCAGAATAATATAAAATATTGGATAGCGAAGCAAGAATAATCAAGATTATTAATTAGTTGTGAAGCTATGCAAATAATACATTTTTTAAAAACTTAAACTTAAATGCGTGCGTCACAACTAATAAATAAATTAATGACATAATATTTTATCTCACCAACAAAGATATCTGCTTAAAGTTCAGATCTTGGTTCCATATAGGAATTTCAGTAAGGTATGTTTGACCAAATAGCATTACATTGATTAGGGGTATGTGGGATACGGGCACCCCTCATCTCACCCCCCCCCACCCTTCAAGGAGCACTTTTACCAGTATTGTGTGTCATTTACTTCCACCTTTACCCCCGTCATGCACCTCACACGAGTGGTTTTCAATAGTATTGGAATAACATTTCCCCCTATTATTTCACTTCTTGAAAATTTAAATTGTAATACATTTCTAGTCTTTAATTTTAAGTACATGGAAACTAAACGTTGCTCGGATTGAATAAAACATGTCGTTTGAGCGTTTCATTTTTACATGCTATGCTTGTAGAAGTATTTCTATACTACATGCATATTATAATAAAATATTATCCTATTGAAAATATAGTGATTTTTAAAATGTGAAATAATTTGGTTATGTACTACCCGATTGTCTTAGTTAAGATATAATTGACATAATATAATCGAGTGATGCAATTTTATGATACTTTAGGTTTTAAATTAATGTTAGGTATTTTCCAGATACTTTAATTTAATTATTTTAAAGATCTAGAGACCGACGAAAAACAATTTAATATCGTACACCCATTTGTGGAGTTTGTTTACAGGTTTATACAGAGTTTCGAGTCTATACATAAAATGAATTACGATAAATTACGAAATTTGTAAAATCATACAAACAGACGGTAAAGGAGACAGCATAGCCCCATGTTTATATAGCGAAATACGTTTGCCTTAATTTTTAGTATCAGGTAGTTTAGAAACAGAATATTATTCTTTTTTGAAATGTAATTCAAATGGAAAATAAATGTAGTAATATCCGGGTTTCAAAGAGAACTTTCACATTTATATTCAAATTACTATAATGATCCACTTTATATTCCGAACCTCGCTGTATGTTATATGGCCTTTCTGTTCATTCAAAATGAGTTCAATTGCATTTTGAAATAAAATATTTTATTGGAACTCTAATATAATTTGTTTACCGATGTTTACAGATTTGTTGTAAAAAAGAACAATTATTCCACTTCATGACGCGTTGTTATGTATACAGAAAATTGAACAGTAGAAACTTCATTTATAGCTTTGAATCAGTGTACAGTGTACATATCTCTATATATGAAATTGAATGTATGTATGAATGTATGTCCTTTATGCGTTGCCAAACTACTCATCCGATCACCATGAAATTTTAGCAAGTTGCTCTATATGTGTCCGGGGAGGTTTTAGTGGAAGAATATTTTCGAAAACTCCGCAAGTTTCTATTTTATGACGTTTTAAATTTCTAATGTTAACCTTTTTGGAGAGTAAGTTTGTTTACAAATTTCCTACAATGAAAACATTTGATTTCTTAGTTACAGTTGATTCTTTTACTTTCCATTAGCAATATGCTTTACTATCCAATGCCATCTGAATCATTCGTTAATGTAAAACTGAATATGTGCTGTAAAAAATGAACAGCTTTATTTGCTACGTTAATAGTTTACGGTTTTGGGGAATATGTATTTATATTTTCATTTTCTGTCTGATTAAATCACGTGTTTATATGTTGGACAATAATAAAAATAATTACAATATTTAATGCGTATAAATTTTATACGCATTACGTTTATTATAATAATCAGCTGTTGTATATCTTTCCTTTAAAACCCGTATTACAGTTAGGTTTGGTTTGGGTTTCGATTGGATTTGAAAATTATTAGTGCATCCACTCAGATTTTTTTGTTTTATGGGAATGTTATTAATATATCTTATCGTTTCAGTATTGTTATTCCTATGCCACGACCCAGAATATATAACCTTTCACAATGAAGCCCTAATGCTATTCGACTTCTGAACATGGCCAATCTTAAAGTTAACATTTATTCACTGTCAGGCGTTACGAAGTTCGCCGGGTCAGCTAGTTTTATATAAGTGATGAAAAGCGCTAGAGTTTAGTTTGCATATGTAGTGTAATATATTTTATTTTATAATATTTTATGAAAGTTGTTAAAAATCTATTGAAAGTTCTTTTTACCGGCTAGGTAGCTCAGGGGTAACGCTCTGGCCCAGTAAGTCAAAGGTTGCTGGATCGAAACCAGTTGCCGGCGACTCCTGTCAGATCATGAGCGGTCACCTCTGGCTAGCCGATATGTCTAATACCGCTACAGTACCTCACTGTCTATAATTCACCACGCAGGCTTATGGTGTTCACAGTTGAGCTTTCAAAAAATATATATATTTTTTATATTTGTTATTGATTAAACTTTTCTTCAAATACATCCTGAGTAAAACCTAATCATTACAAAACTTTGCATGTAAAGATTCGTGTGTTTCCGGTTCCCTTCGACTGTCTCCGACAAACTTACGTCTGCGGTCGTTCACTAGGTTTATGTTCGGTCTTAAAACTTTTTATTCCTGGGATTCTTGGTGTACTGCTCCAATGCTGAAATTATTTTCACATTGAATTAAATTTGTTTTTAATTATACGAAAAAAATATATTGTTAATATATTTCTAAGGATTTATATGGTCAAGGTAAATTTTCCCAAGTTGAAATCTTGGTAAATTTCTAAATCAGATTATTGTATTTAATTCCCTGTGGGAAATAGGTTACATCATGGATATGTCTAAAGGGAATGTTTTCAGTTCATCTAACCAGCTGTTCTTATGACCAATCTATGACATCACTAACCAAATGATGTCACTGTTTCAAATTTTGGTCGCGAATATTGCTATAACCCTCCCCCGAGCTGTAATATGTTCTCAACAATTATCAAATTCAATAAATTAAAGTTTTAAAGAAAACTGTCGATCGATTGAAATATTTTCCGTATAAAGGTTTTGTTGTCAAGTAAATATTATGACCAAATAGAAAATAGCTGTACACTTATTTTCTGGCTACCAGTTTATTTGAATATTTTAGCCAAAGGAGCTTACATAACACAACCCACACAAAAATAGTTGTCAGTACCTTGGAGGGGGTGATTGGATTTTTTTATTTACTTAAGGAAGGACGTGTTTGTCAGTACACTGATACCGTTTATTTAAAGTTGAAAACACTAAATCCACACATATGATACACATATGATATCGACATAGTTGTATAGTTAAAGAAATATTTGTTTATTTTAAGGAATTTTAATACCGAATTAATGTAATTTTTGTTAAATATCGATCAAGGCAATGAATAAAAACACATATCAACTTTGAGCAATGAGTTTTAAACGAAGTTCACCGGAAAGATAACAAACCTAAACCAGGTTTATGCAAGTCAAACCCCTGCGGTGTCCCAAAATCGATACAATCTCCAACAAAAGTTTTCCTTAGAAAAATATCATTCGGTAAACGTTCGAGATAAAAATATTCCAAGAAATAGAAATAGAATACACTTTCAGAAACAGTTCTTAGGACGTAGTCACTGTCTTGTTTAAATAACATTCTTTTACTTTTCCCACTTATACGATAGTATATGGAGAAAGTTTTGTTTTCGTCAAAATTTTGGAACTTCAGTTCAGAGTGGATATATCCGTTTGGAGGTCCTTGAAACCAAAAAGCGGGCTTCGGTGTGATGTTTGTCCGTCCATGTGTGGTTGTGTCCGGAGATGTACAGAGCCACTGCTTAACCTTGGTCCAATTTAGATAAAATCTTTGTATGTGCGTCTATTCACCATATCTCCTAGTGTTTTTTCTTTTGTTGTATATTTTATTTTAAGGGTAGTTCATTCCTAAAAATCTTTAAAAACGTGAAAAATCTATATTTATAAAAATAATTTTTTAGACTTTATAAAAATTTACTGTACATAGTAAACATACTTTGTTTGAGAGCACCCAAATTTATTCTAATGGAGAATATTATAAACTCAGTACTTTCCTTATTTCTCAACCGTTTTCCACGAAAATTGGCATGCACTGAAGGTCACATCACCCAACAAAATTCATTGGAAAACGTTTAAACCCTCCCAAAAATGTGTAAGAATAACTTTAACCTGTTTTCTCTTGTTGTTTCTTAAATTTTATGATTATTCTTTTTAAGTTATGATTTACTAAATGATATACCTTAAAGAATATGATAGTTTTAGTGAAGGTTGTCGATTTTACATTTACTTTAGGGAGAAAGTATGTGTCAGTCCACTCATACCGTTTATTTGTTTTAATATTTGGAGTTTAATTGAACTTACTGCATCAACACAACAGTATACGTAAGTCTAAGTATTGTTTCAAGTTCTTATATTTCGGATTCGTTGACATTACCCTAGTATCTTTCAAAGCGTATCAATTTCCTAGAGTAAAGGGCCCTCCCTTACTCAAGGGACGGTAGCTTTGTCAATATTATAGGCCGAAGCAACGCCGTTCTTGCTCTTCAATATCACACCTTTCCTTACGTCTTAATGCACTTATAAAATCCTAAAATCATAAAATTCACACAATTAATAATTATTTCGTCAATTTTCAAATTTAATTACGATTTTTGCATATATGATTGTTCTTTCAACACACTGTAATTTGTTGTAAATGGAATAATCTGCTTAGTCTAATTTGAATAATAGAGTAAAAAAAATTGAGTTAGACCTTCTTAATGTCGTAACGAGGTTGAATGTAGCACGCTGGCGTCAGTAGAGTGAATTTCATAGATCTTATATTATTCTCATCATAGTAATCGAATAGTACTGAGTATTTAGGTTTGCTTCAATGAGGTTAATTAAGGTTATTAAGGTTGCTCAATAAGTAAAAATACATACAACATTTGATCAAATTCTGTCAATAACTGAGCGAGTTATACCAATTTATCCATTCTACATAATAAATGGACACTGAATATGTAGGTTTGCCTCCATAAGAAACATTAAATTAGAGACTTGCGTACTAAATTTGGGTAGAATATTTCTGTAAATAAGTGAGTTATTGATTTTTAGCTATTCTCCATAAAATCAGCATTACACAATGTACTTTGTTTACCATTTTAAATATCTCAGGAGCCAATTGACCTAGAGTCATGATTTTAAAATACAAAATCGCGCGTTTTGAACTGAATCCGATGGTATAAAGGAAAATTATACTTAAATAAATTGAAAGGCCCATTTTATTGGTACAAAATCCCTCTAAAAGTGTAGTTTGTTAATGTAGTCCGATTGCCTTGCTCAACGAACTCGTTCAATATATTACAGAAAGGAAAAACTCACCGAATTATTTTATAATAATCAGACAATACTTGCGGCAGTTATCGTGTCAACACTTATATATGATTATATAGTGTATATATAATTTTGAACGATCACACAAATAACACGTGTTCAGGGTGTTGAGTTATGAACTTCTATCATGGTCCCGGGGTTAATTGTCTCAATGTGGGTCATGTGAATAGCTCACTTTTCCATAGGAAATTCACTACTAATTTACTGAGTCAAATTTCAATAATAGCGTTGCTCAATTTCAACTCTCAAATTTAAGTTAGAGTTTTTTAACAATAAGAGGTCTGAGACAGATAAACTTATAAAATATTATGTCTTAATAGCTCGGATATAATGCTGCACTTATGTTTGACATGAAAACGCCTATGTAACAGAATACAAGGACTTTGCACTAATTGAGCTTATACGTTTTACATCGATAACTCTGGGTATTAATTAAGCACCCAACCACTGAAACTCCCGCACAATCGCGATGGTTATCAATAGAGTTTGTAGTCCCTCTTTACCTATCAGTGATCTATTATTTATGAAAAGTAATTACACATTCATGATGCTCTATCACTTCCATACAACGTACATATTGATTACGTACAGGATTTGTTAAGTACTAATATCACTTTTGAATACTAAGTATTTTAAAGCTTCATCCACGTCAAAATCCGATTATATTGTCACTGGATATACAGAGTGTTTCAGAACTACCTGGTACCCTTTTTACAATAGTACCGTACTACCACCACAAGAAATACGTTCGTAATAATTAATTTGTAAAAAGTGCAATAGTTTGGTTATTTACCATTAGATTGTTTTAATTAAGGTACATTACATGTGCATTAAAAAGTTACATATTTCATTATTTCACTTAATGTTAACCATTTCCTAGATATATTCAATTTGATTATATCATAGCCATTTTTGAAATAAGACCGACTATAAATATTTTGATACTGTATACTTATCTGTGGAGTTAGTTTATAGATTTGTAGATAATTTCAACTTTCTATGGCATTAGGAGTACATCTAGATTACTTACCTTATTTTCAATCTTAAAAAAGATGTAATGTTTACGATTCATAAATAGTACAACCACACGATGAAATGTTATTTAGATTTCTATAGCAGACATTTTCCATCAAGATTTTATGTTAAGTTTCACGATGTTTCGGGATTTGGAATCTGATCCCGTCATCAGTGAACTAATATCTAAAACATAACACAATTCATATATAATTCAGACTATAAATCCTGAACACATAAAAGTTTAAAGTAGACAAAAAATTATAAACAAACCATTAACCAACCATTACACACATAAGCAACATAAAACGACCAATCGACACGGAAATTAAAAGACAACTGAATAAGAGTGGGCGTGTCCCACCGGAACTGGAAACAAAATGGCTGTGGCAAAACCTTGAAAACCAGGCGAAATATATCTAACAGATTTTTTCAAATTCAAATACACATTCTTCCTAATATACATGAAATATTGAAGTACAAAATTAACTTTACAGAGCAAAATGTTATTGTTTTTACAATTTAATACTTTAAACAAAATCACAATTCCCCTTTACGATCTATACTACGAGTTAGCATACCATGACGAATACCAATAATAAATTTCAAAGATCACAATAAAAGTGTAACATTTAAATACTATGTCCATAAATAGGCCATAAAATCTATAGCATCTATGGTAGAATAGATGACAAAAATTAAGTGTGTATCCTAGATTTGTTCCAGTTTATAATATGCGAAGTAACAATGAGTTATATTCTCACAGTTGTTCTACTAAAGTAGACGTATAAAATATGAATAATTGACGTGTAAATAGTATGTCACAGCCAGATTAATGTGTCACCGCATCGTTTGACATAATATGCGAGCGTGGAGTGAATGTGGTTTGTGTGCATGACAATGACCAAACACGTGTCAAAGATTTTGAATTTGCACTATTTTGTTTAATTATTCGACTAAAATATTTTAATAATACATTACCTAGCAGATCACTAAACTTTATTATTCTAATATAGCATGATAACTTTCAGTGTTAAATACTCGGTGCATAATTCGAAGATCAAAATTAGGATATTTTATAATTTCTATACTGAACTACTATAAATCCTGAACACATAAAAGTTTAAAGTAGACAAAAAATTATAAACAAACCATTAACCAACCATTACATACATAAGCAACATAAAACGACCAATCGCCACGGAGATTCAAAGACAACTGAATAAGAGTGGGCGTGTCCCACCGGAACCGGAAACAAAATGGCCGTGGCAAAAACCTGAAATACAGGCGAAATATTCCTAACAGATTTGTTCAAATTCAAATACACATTCTTCCTAATATACATGAAATATTACAGTACATAATAAACTTTACAGACAAAATCTTATTATTTTTACAATTTAATACTTTAAACAAAAACCCAATTCCCCTTTACGTAACAATACGTTACAAATAAAAGTGTAACATTTAAATAATATGTCCATAAATAGGTCATATAATCTATAGTATCTATGGTAGAACAGTAGACAAAAATTAAGTGTGTATCCTAGATTTGTTCCAGTTTATAATATGCGAAGTAACAATGAGTTATATTCTCACAGTTGTTCTACTAAAGGAGACGTATAAAATATAAATAATTGACGTGTAAATAGTATGTCACAGCCAGATTAATGTGTCGCCGCATCGTTTGACATATTATGGGAACGTGGAGTGAATGTGGTTTGTGTGCATGACAATGACCAAACACGTGTCAAAGATTTTGAATTTGCATTATTTTGTTTAATTTATTCGACTAAAATATTTTAAATAATACATTACCTAGCAGATCACTAAACTTTATTATTCTAATATAGCATCGTGATAACTTGTCAGTGGTACTAATACTCGGTGCATAATTCGAAGATCAATATTAGGATAGTTTTATAATTTCTGGATACTGAACTCACTTGTCTTTATGCATTTGAAGTACAGTGCACGTTTCAATGAAGAGTCGTTGTAAAGAAAAGATAAAAATGTACAGGAGGTAGCTATAAAGTCCCTCCCCCTATTATTTCTTATGTGTTAGTTATAAGAAATAAATCAACTTTGGGAAACCATACAACTTTAACCCAAAGTATCTTTTGAAGTTATTAAAAACATTTCAAATGTAAAATCCCATCGAGGGGGGCCTCATTTTAACGGTCTTAAAATTTTGAGACGATTTAAGAGATTAGGGGTCTCTACCTCAACCCAGTAAAAATGGCGGCATTTTGAAAATTATTTCCCAATTGGTTTTTTCTACAATTTACATTTAAAGGGGTTTTTAATGATGTGATTCCTTGAAATAGGTACATAATTCTAAGTAAAGTGCAAAAAGTAAGTCTGAGATTGATTTTATATAAATTGGTAAGATTCTGTGTTCTAAGCATTTACCATTCTAAATTTTATAGTTTCTAAATTGGGAGGTACCTAAGGTCTAAGATGAAGGAGTCATCTTAACATAACACATTATAACACATTATAACCATCCAGGGTTATAATTTTTAAAATTCCGCCATTTTGTACTTGTTTACTGTAGAAAACTCCAATTTTCGCCAATCGTCTTAAAATTTCAAGACCTATAAAATTAGCCATCTTGATGGGGCTTTACATTTGAACATTTTGGGGGAAAGGACTTTATAACCACCCTGTATATATTTCTTCACTCCTCATAGGGATAAGCTTTTTTACACGTCAGCTGATTTCAATGAAAACAAATCTTTAGAACAAAGAAAAAACAATCAGCTGATTTTTATAGCTCTATATTTACTTTCCTTTGCTCTCAAGTAGTTCATTATTTGCCCAATAGACGCACTAGCCTATCTATACAAATTAATTATCTTTTTAATTTAAATAAGCTGTTATCACAATTGAACAATTAATTTAAACGTAAACATAACTACACACAAGGTACATTATGCTGTATTAGAGCGTATGCTGGTTTTCATTGCTCCAAAGATGTCTAAAGTTCCTGAAAATATAATTAAAAAGCGTCAGATATTGCGAAAAACCATCAATTCGAGAAGTCAATCTTCTGTTTGTGTGTTTTGAGTCGTGATGAAAAGTTGAAAAGTACCGTTCATGACTTGTACCAGAAGTGATTTTCCGGCACTCGCTTCAATCATTCCCGCCCTTGTCTTCGCCTCGTACGTGAAATTTTGTGTTTTTTGAACGTGCACTTTTGGAACTTATAATGACATATACGAGTACTACGAGATTTTTTGGAGGAAATATATTAACGGTTTAACAAAATTATCATTTAGAATTTGTCTGAAACAAGGTTTAACGGCACTAACCATTACCATCCAGTACTCAAAATCACCTTTAAATGTACGTGTGAACATTTAATTAGTTGAGAAAGGACTAAACGATTTATTACGGACTGGGTTTGCTTATAAAATTATATTTGCGACAAGTGCAAGTATAATATACTGTAGTGTTAGGGAAGAGAGCGTGTTGTTCGAATACACCGGAGGATGTTTGAGAGGAAGTCTATGTTGATCACTTGTAGAAGTGGCGTCGAGTAACCTAGTGGGTGTTTGGTATCTCTTCGACATATTATGTTACACTTGAGTCTTTTTTCAATATCTTTTCTCACCCAAATAACTGACTCCATTTTATAATTTTGTTCACTCCTTTTTCCTTCCCTGAGTTTTTCCTCAAATGTTTTCTTCAACAATTTTTTTTCGTTTATCGATTGACTAGAATATCTTAAAATTCTAGATTTTTGCTAAAAACTAGAATTTTTGATAAAAACAAGACTTTTATCAAGGTAATTTATATCCCAAAAAGGGTTTTCCCTGTCAAAATAATTGTTCTCCACATTTCTCTATCCACCTACGATGTTAATATCCACTATCATGCTGTCCCGATTTGTATTTGTATTTTCTCTTTACTTTCCGTTTGGCTCCACTGTTACCATCCTTAAAACCCCACATTTTATCTCTTCTTCCAAAAACTTCTATATGTTAGATTTACATATCTGTTGTTATAGAGGGAATTCCAAACATTGGTCTTATTACTAGTTATGTTTACATGATGTCACATATCTAAATAATTCGAACCAGCTTCCCAAGCATAATAATAATTTTTTCCAATTACAATACACAAATTCTTTACATTTACAGTAAAACGAAGGTATAAAATGTAAAACCATAAATATTGTGGCCGTTAAATGACTGACAAATACGAGACATTACTTAAACTTCAAAAAAGCTCTATAATAGATTATAATAGGATAAATAAAAATAATATAAAATAAATTAGGCACCCCCAAAAAGACCTGATTTTGAATTGCCATAATTTTAATTTAAAAAAATAGAAACAGCAACGAAAATGATTGTGTAGTGCTAAATCGGCATAAATTTGATAACAAAAATTGATAAATAAAAATATTTGATACTTCCATTGCATGCTAAATTGACTTAGTGACATAAGGGAGCAGTTTAGTTAACATATAACGTATCGAGAGAGGCACCAGTGTTTAGCTGCACGAAGCTACAGATCTGCTACTGAGAGACGAGCATTTCGCCGCAGGGTATCTTCCCATGTTTTGTTGTAATCAAGTTTCAACCTGGGGTAGATTGTACAAATTAAACTACGTGAGCTGCCTTAAATCACATAAGTAATGGCACAGTTGCTACGTTAAGTTGACACGATGTGGGTCATAAACAAAAACCAATTATGTCGGTGAATCGAATGTAAATAATCCATCGTACAACATATGATTCTGACTTTAATTAACTGTCAAATACTATATCAACAACACGACGTAGTTCAATATTTATTTACAAGTATTTGAGGTAAAATATTCGTGTAGTTCCTTGCATTTAAAACAAAAACTAGTATTTTTTTAACTAATGGTTTGATAAAACCAGCCAAAAAAAAGAGGCTAGGTTTAAGCTACGTGAATATTTGGGGTAATAACGGTTATTAGTAACGGTTAAACCTGTTTAGCTCGTCACAGGTATTTTTCATGATTCCCTCTGGCACAAACCGCTAACTACGTGAATATTTGGAATAGTAACAGTTATTAGTAACGGTTATAACTGTTTAGCTCGTCACAGGTATTTATCATGATTCCCATTGGCTCAAACTGATAACTACGTGAATATTTGGAGTAGTAACAGTTATTAGTAACGGTTATAACTGTTTAGCTCGTCACAGGTATTTATCATGAGTCCCTTTGGCTCAAACTGCTAACTACGTGAATATTTGGAGTAGTAACGGTTATAACTGTTTAGCACATCACAGATATTTATCGGGATTCCCTCCGGCACGAACTGCTAGTTACGTTTGTGTGGTGCTGACACTACCTTAGAGCTGATCTAGACTGACGATCGCATGTAAATGGACCCATAAATATGTAGAAGTCGCTTACGCCCCTAGGCTCCTCCCCACACTAACTCAGAGAGAATCAGGCAACGTGTGACTTGGGTGTGCATCCTTAAGTTAGCATACAGAGTGTTTCTGAACTACCTGTTCCCCTTTTTAGATTTATTACTTGTATCGATACAAACATATTTTACCTGTAAACATGGGTCTGCGGTGCTTTTTCGGTCTGTCTGTATGTGTTTTTTCATAAATTTCGTAATAATTCGTAATCCCTTTGAGAGAAACATGAAATTCGGTATTAACCTGTAAGTTAACTCCTCTAATGAGTGTACAAAATAAAAATATTTGTAGTTGATTTTGCTTGAAAATGGTAGCTTATAAAAAATAGATATACGAATCTACTGATACCTTGATTTAGGAAATCGACAGTAAAAACCAAATTATTTAACTTTTTCAAATCAAATTTTAAATATTCTATACATTTAAGGCCATTAATATAAAAAAATAAATAAAATGTTGCAAAAGCAATATTGGAAAAGCTCGTAACCACATCAAACGTATAAAATTAAAACTCAGAAACTTGCTAGCTTTGATCAGTTTTCGTTAAGCAACCGTAGTTAAATATCGGTTAATTGATGGAAGTAATGTTTGGTTACTGTTATAACATTCAAACATTGAGAAAACATTTCGTGGAAAAGGTTCAATGATTTTTTTATATTTAGCTATGAAAATAAAGACATACCAGCCAGTGCTATTGTGAATTCATAAACTATAAATACAAAATAATATCTTTACGTGCGTTAAATATATGAACGTGTTTCTTTGATTATTCAATATATTTAATTTGACTTTTCCAAGAGGCTGTGTTTTCAACTAAAAAACGTTTCTGGAGGTGGAGAAACTCCTTCCGTTTTAAAGTGATTACCTAATAATTTACATTGAAAGTTTAAGCTACAGATCATATTTATCTAGTAGTGCTCCAATTCTCGTTCTGAACGCACGCTATCTTGTTTCGTCCCGCAAGCTCGGAGGTGGAGTGTTGTGGTTATTTGTTGCGTTATCAATATAGTTTTTTTGTATTGAGCATAAGTATAGTATTATTGACAACAGATATATTTAATATCTGTAACTTAAAGTTTGAATTTCTAATGTAAATTATTAGGAGATCACTTGAAAACTGAGGAGTTTCAACGCCGTTATGAATTTAAACATTTCTTAGAATTATGATATTTTCTGTTATTTTACATTTTAGACATCAGGAAAACCGGAATGGAACCCAATTTCTGTTTGTTTATCTGTATCGCTACAGGAGGCAATTTGTGTTCGTCTTGTCGTTGGAAATGAGAGCGCCAATTATTTTTTATTATACAATTATAAAAAAATATTATATGAATGAAAATAAAGTAACCGGTTCTCGTAAACCCGTTTTCTGAGATATTGGTCATACTTTTTATAGATATAATAATAAGACTGATATATAATTAAATGAAAATCTTTTATTAGAAAGAACCAATCATACGACAAATTAAAGTTTTTGTATAGTGTTAACTAAATTTAAACCTATTTTAAAATTAGTATTGTAAAAAGGGCGTAATGCTAGGGTTTTCTTAAATAATTTCTAAACTTTTAACGTTCAATTTTCACATAATTTTTATTAATTTTAATACCATTTGTAATTTCTTTTTAAATACTCTTTAGTTATTAATTTACCGATAAAATATTAGAAAGGCTAACATGTTTGATAGAAGGGTTCGAATACTGTCTCCTCCATCTTCTACCCCATCCCATCTATATATGACGTCACAAACAGCTGATGTATTCTCATCAATTCATCATATTGCCGCTAGGGACCGCTGTTTCACCGCGTTGTCCACTTAGTCCTATTGGAGCCTAACCCAGCTGGTATATTCTCTTCCTCAATGCTGCCAACGTTACCCAGCAGATTTTCCCATTATTGAAACGTTTTTCAATTACTGTTAAACATAAAAATATACTTTAAGCTCAGTGGAAATAATGGTTCAGTAATTATATCCTTTGTATTTTACTCTACAGTTGAGTTCGTTAAAAATCCATCATGCTTCAAGGAATTTTAAGAAATATAATAGGACTGTAAATCTTAGTGAATTGGGTTTCTAATTTCGTTTATCTAGTTTAACAAAGACCATCCTCATAATTCGACTAATTTCGTAAGTCAGAGGCAAACTTTTGGTTCGGATCCCATGTTAAACTGGTGGTCTTCTAGATGCTATTGATTGTTGGGCTATTAATTAACAGGTCTGTCTAAGGAACCTGTCAGCCTTGGTCAGTAACAGGACTAAAAGATCGCGCCACAATCACCCTACACTTATTTCTCATTCATTCTAGGCTTTAAAATACCTGGACATGTTGCCATTTAAGTAACTTATTAATTAGTTTAGTAACAAAACTACAAGATCGCACCTCAATCATCTTACACTCAATTCATGCTTTGCTTAAAATACCTCCAGGTTAGGTCACCTTTTCAGTTTAAAGTATTTTTTTTTTAAATTATCACTACATACTAGATTCAATAGAAGTAAAATACGTTAGGAAGCATGTATTCGGGTTGGTCAAATTTAATAAATTTATTAAATAAACATTATTTTTGAACAAGAGGTTATTTTAAATATAAAAGAATCGTTGTAACCTCACTAATGATGGAGTTTAATATTAATGTGCAAATAAAACCAGCGCCCAGCCAAACAATTTTCAAATAAATACGTTTTTCACAAACTTTTACACAAGGGACACTCATTGAAATCCCAAGACGGTTATTCATTGCATTCACAATACACATCAACAATAAGGCCAAATTCACATTAGTCTGTGACAAAACATTGTTGGGACGTCGACGCCCACGGATATTCAACAATAGCGAAGCCTGATTGGCCGCTATTGTTGTTGACAACAATGAAAACAATGCAATTAGCCAATGAGAAGTGTCGTTAGTGTCTCGAGGACTCTGCCATCCATCTGCTGTTGATATTGATGGAGCTTATTTCTTGGAGAATTTACAAATTCTAAGTCTGTTGGCAGTGGAATTATATTTATAACTAGCAATACGCCCGTCCATTGTACGGGTTGTATCTACAGCGTTGAGAAGAACATACTTTTTATTATGAATAAATTATGACCTTGTATCGAAATAAGTAAAAAACCAAACAAATAAATAAATAGGAAAAACTCATTCCTAGGTAAATTATTTAGTATCAATTTTTGAATAGGTAAAATAATATTTGGTTTACATTAAGGTAATGTTATGGTATGATTTGAAATAATTAGGTTTCATTGAATACTATGATCAATTTAAACACACTAATATTGAATTTAATAGATAGCTGGTCATTTATTTGTATTTTCATTTACAACAGCACCGTAATTCCTTTATATTTATTACCAACTATCATTTTTATTTCCTTTGATTTAATTTTTCTATTGATTTAATGAAAAATATAAATAAATAGTTCATGTGTCAGGTTGTTATTCGTTATGTTTTGATGCACGACAAAACACGTAGTTATAAGCTATGCAAACAAAATGGTTATGTTTTGTTATAATTTACCTTTCATACGTTTAAGTAGACTTTTTATTTAATTTTATTCATTGTTATTATTTATATTTAAGTTTTCCTTAGAAATGTAAATATTACTTTAGATTTGCTTTTTATTCCAGCACAAGAATATTTTTTTAATAACTTTTTTTCTGGTGAATGGACTGTTTGTCAGTGGACTGACTCATTCCCAAACACGGACGTATAGTCCTTTTGGGAATTATTTTTTCCTGGACTAATTATGTTTATTTTTTGTAAATTGTATTTTTCAGGAATAAAAAACATTTTGTTTGATTTGATTTCATTTCTGTTGAATCGCTTTAATAGATTGCATATTTAGTAAAATTTAGAAAAAAGAGTTGCTCAAAACTGGGTTTTTGAGCTGGATAAACAAAAGAAAAAAGTTTTGAGAAGAAAAAGAAAAAAGTGGATGCTATTATTTTCACGTAGAACCGTTTAAAAAATACTATGTTTGACGTTAAAGAAAAACAGGCAGACTGACAGAAATAACAGAATTTGATATAAGACCCATCTTGACTTTTCTGGGCTATAAAACGTAAAAGTTGCCAAAAATATCAAAATTCCAGGCAATGCACAGACAAAACTATAAATTTATTTATTTCGATTTACATAGAGTTATGATTCACACTTCAGCAACTGCGGTCTCTGATTGATCGACAATCGTTGACTGTTCGAGCCCAATCATATGACCAAGTCATAAACAAGACCTCAATGAGCCATCACTTGACGTCATTTAATCTATCAGCTGATTAAGGTGCAATGTTCACATGTGTCACAATTATGCCAACCTTATAGCTCGTAATTTTGAGAATCTACGTAATATTAAAAAAAATTATTATTCACATTAGTATATATATTTTTATTGTTATTTAAATACTGTATTAACGTGTAAATTGAAATGATGCTATATTTTCTTTCTTTTATAAACATAAAAATATATATTATATAAGTAAGGGACTAAACTGTAAATTTATTATTTAGTATTTAAAATTCCATTCATATTTTCATCACATAAAATAATTTAATATTAATATTTCAATACAAACATATAAAAATATTTCTTATATAATTTAATCAAACAGCTTGTTAGGTTGACCATTTCTACAAATTTAAGGTTTTTGTAACAGTTGTATTACATATGGGGTTTTGAAGAAAACCAGTTTAGTAGAAATTGAAAATACATTAATAAAATGTTTATTTTTTAAACAGCTAATATTACATTAAAAGTTTAAAATTAAAAACTGCTGAATAATGAAAGATTTAGAAGTATATTTACATCAAAATGTATTCAAAACACTTTTAGCAACACTTAACTTTGTAATAATTAAGAAAATCATTGAATAACTTTATTTTGAGTTAAACCCTCGACTTCAGAATAAATTAGTAATCATTTAATTTAAAAGGGTAATTTTCCACTTAATCCATTTAAAAATTATGAGATCATTTTATACTTAAGATTTTCCAGTAAACCTATTCTAAGCTTAGGTTCATCCCGTTTAAAAACGTTTGCGGATAGTTTGTACTCGATTCGTCATAAAACTTTATATTAAGTTTGTTGAAAACACTTAACATACCGAGGCAGTCTTTTAGTGATTTACATTTCATACCCTGTATAGATTAAATAGTTTAAATTTTTAATTGTCTCTAGATTGATTTATTCCTTACAAGACATGACCGGAATGCGGTGTGTCCTATAAGAAATAGCCAAACGTCGGTAGAAGGTTATTGGGTCGAAATAAAGAATAAATAAGGAATAATATTTTCCCAAAAATTGTTATGTTTTGTTTAATGATA
This sequence comes from Nephotettix cincticeps, assembly GCA_023375725.1. Lineage (NCBI taxonomy): Eukaryota > Metazoa > Arthropoda > Insecta > Hemiptera > Cicadellidae > Nephotettix > Nephotettix cincticeps. Next base: position 12,856,188 of record CM041789.1, on the reverse strand, counting down.
TTCACCAGTTTTTTACTCATTTTTTATTTTATTTATTTTACTATTTCATCAAAACAATTTTTTTCTTTGAAAAAAGGATACAAAATGTTATGAGAGTATCCTTACTGTGGATATCTGATTTTTTTTACGAATATCCAAATGTATTGTGTAATACTAAATGTCATTTTGAAATTAATAATTGACGAATTTAATTACATTTTATGCTTATAGTATGGTAAAAATTCTATTCTTCTTTTCTTACATGCTGTGTTGGTTATTTTAAGATGAATTTCTGTAACTAATTGCAATTATAAAGAGGAAGAAACTTTAACCCATTCTGTTTGGTGCCTTATCTACAAGAAGGAGAGAAAGTTCTACATACTTTGTCAGAGTTTTGTAATCTTCAATTGGCACGACAGAATACGGTTGTACCGATAGCAAGATTTATTGTGTATTCATTGAAGAGTTGAGGTAAATTTAAGGAAATTGTAAAGTATTGTATTCGAAGGCTGTTTGTATAAACTTAACCTATATTTGTAAAAAGAATATAAAAAATGCAGCTTCGTCACATGTAAAGAGCACCTGATTAGTTATTTGAGTATAATTAATTAATAGGCCAATGAAAGAAGATCATTGTAATACTTCTCATAGTTGCTAAACAGAAAAGAAATTTTGTGTTATTTGAAGTTGTAAGCAAAATGACTTCTTCATATTTTAACCATGTTATATTATTATGAAATAGCGTACACTATTTACTATTCTAATATTATTTTTTGGACTTACACAATGAGTTTGTGTTTTTGCCTACGTCCCAAAGACGCAGATAAATACGTTTGTCTTTATTGCTTAAGAAACACATAAACGTGTTTGAATTGAGCGTTTTTATTGAACTTAATCATAAATTATATATTTTTATTAAATATTTTTGTACATGGCTTTGAGGGTGTTGTTAGCAATTTGCGAGACCATATTTTGAAACATATGCCTATAGCGACATCTGTTTAGAGGAACTGAAAACATTTCCGTTGACATATCCATGATCTAACCTATTTCTTACAGGTAGGTAAATAATTTTTCGTTTGTGTTAGGTAATTTCTTAAAAAACTGGAAGATTTCCACCACCTCCAGAAATGTGTGTAGTTAAAAACACAGACGCATTGGCAATGTGCAGATATATGCTGTTAGAGTACATAACCGACGCTATAATGAATTCAAAAGATCCAGAATAATGAGTAATGCTATAGTAGTTTATAATGTTTCGTTAGAAGCAGGTCAATGACCCGAAACACAATAGTCAGTGAGTAATTCTTAGACTGAATAGCTGACTTTTTTTAGTTTGACACAATTGTAACGCGTCACATGTTTCTTTGTTCATGCAGCCTTGTTACGACGAACTACGGGCCTGCCTGCTCCAACAATGCTTTGACTTGTTGTGGCGCTGGCTTTCAATCCTCGTAACTCCTTATGAAAAATATACAAAACATTTTATGTGTTTTAAGCAACATTGTTTCTTATTAATTAAAACAATATTTGAACATATTTTCTATGAAACTTTTGTAGTTGAATCATGGTAGACTTTTAGATTCCTACTTGTTTCTCGTCGTCATTAAGATTTCATTTTACCCATGAACTAATAGGCATTATACAGAGTGTTCCGTAACTCCTGAATAAATATAGCGTTATTGCTTAGGTCAAGAAAAGTTGTTTTGCCCTTAATTTCCAGTCTGCTTGTGTGTTTTTTTTACAAAAACACTAATATCTTTAGTGAGTTTAAACGAAACTAAACCAAACGTGGGTCACATTTTAAAGTTATCAAGTCTATTTTTATGAAGAAGTATAGGGAAAATATATTCCATATTTTCAGAAGAGCGGATACCAAACAGCGGAACACTAGGTGGACATTATAAGTAGAAGAGTGAACGTGATTAGTTTGATTGTTGATGATAAACGCTTTTCTTACTGAAAAGAGGCCAGCCAATTAATTTGCAAGTATTATTTATTTATATCCCAATGAACAAATGCAACCGGCTCCCATTTCATTATTGGACCCCCTGACACACGCATTTGGATGGCATATTAAATGCAAAAGTGGGAGCCAACCTCCTAAAAAACGTATTCGAATCACAATATGGTTCCCGAATTTAAAAACATAAATTATCACAAATATTCATTAGTTTTGACACAGCATCACTAATTTCTCTTTAGAGGCTACGTGGAGCCGGTGTCTTGTGTCGAGGTTTAGACGTTTGAAGATATGGGTGGGCGGATTCTTGGTGGAGGCTATCTACATATTTATAAGACATTTACATGGTATGGGTGTTTTGAAATAACGCGTTAACATAACAACCATTTCTAACGCATGACTTGGCAAAGTTCAACTTGAACGGCAATGGTAATTGCAAAATGGAAATGGATTGTCTAAGTCGCCATAGATTTGTTGAAACGGCTGGGTATGGTGTAATGGGTGGGTTAAAACCATGAATAATCTTCGTAAAAATCTCTTATTTATATAACTAATTTTATAACTATATTTCGAAATTATATTTTTGGAATGAAATTTTACTTAGTTAAAAATTTATACGAACATTTTAAAAATTATCTTTAATTTATATTTTGTTTTAGCCAGTTTTTATAGTTATCTTTTTTAAATTTATCGTAAGGAAATGTCTACAAAATATTTAAATTCCATAAACCTATCAATTTGATTTTAAATAGTACTTAAGTTAACCAGAGTTATATTTGAATTACATTGTGTCCAAAAAGCTGCCGAACTACCGTTAAAGTTTATATGTTTGTAATGAATAAATTTAACGTAGTTTTGTAGTTTTGTAATTGTTCACGAAAATGACGATTCTAAAATAATTCAAACCATTCCACATACGAATCCTCCTTCAGATGTGTACAACAGTAGAAAGTACATAAAGTAATCCAGTAATTGGCAAGGGCTGTTGTTTCCCGACGCATCCCCTGAGGGCCCCAAGTACCGAGGGGGTGAAGGGAGCGGACCGAGGTGGCGGGGGGGGGTCAAGCACACTTGACTTGGTTTAGAACTTAGGGCCAGCAACATCGTAGGCTACAATGCGAGATTTTTAAGCCTTGTCGTCAAATTGTGTTGACACGAAAGTTCTATTTTGGTTTCAATTGCGACTACAGCCAATTCATCTGCAAGTATCATTTATTAATATCCCAATGAACAAATGCAACCGGCTCCCATTTCATTATTGGACCCCCTGACACACGCATTTGGATGGCATATTAAATGCAAAAGTGGGAGCCAACCTCCTAAAAACGTATTCGAATCACAATATGGTTCCCGACATGTAACGGTATACATGTTTAAAGGAATGTTTAAAATCCCCTTTGAGCCTTGGGAACAGATTTATATACCAACTCATTAGTATACACATAGTAATTACTAACATACATAATTACGAACCTATATAAATTTTAATTTATCAAAATTCACCCGCAAACACCATCCTCGCAATTAAACAATAACGTAATTGAAAGTCAGGATTGTGGTTCGAACACCACGTTAAAATTCTTGCTCATTGAACTCCGTTGGCTGTTGGGATATTAATTAACAGTCCTGACCATGAAACATGTCAGCCATAGTCAGTAACAAGACTACAATTTCGCGCCACAATAATCTTACACTTATTTATCATTCACTTGGCTTAAAATATTTACCTTGATAGTTCGTTATTACAGTTTAAAGTAAGTATATCAACAATTATTTATCGATCTTTACTTTGTTACTTTGTACGTAATTTGTCTTAGGATGTATTTTCGTATTTTTTGTTTCAATTAAAATCTTAACTTTGTCATAAGACTCAGCTTGTGCAAACCTTGCTAACTAAAAACTTGTTCACTCTTTATTCTCTACAAACTCTTTAGAATTAACGAATATGCTTATACAAGAATTAACCTTCATCGAATAGCACGTTTGTAAAAATCTATAAAAAATTGTTTACAAACTTCCTTAAACAGAATTTAAAAGTTTATTGTGACCCGCAGCTAGCTGGAATACAACACAACTGAACAAACCAACGCCTCTGGTTCGACAGTTCTATCTCCGGACGTCAGCTGAGCAAACATTGTAAACATTGTAGTTGGCGGCGGACTGCCGTACAACTAATTATACCCAGGTCTGCCACTACACCAGCCCGTCTGGACTCACCCACAATCAGCTGAGTAAACATTATAGTTTGCGGTGGACTGCCGTACAACTAATTATACACAGGTCTGCCACTACAACAGCTGGTCTAGACTCACCCACAGTCAGCTGAGCAATCATTGTAAACAATGTAGTTGGCGGTGGACTGCCGTACAACTAATTATACCCAGGTCTGCCACTACACCCGCTGGTCTAGACTCACCCACAGTCAGTTGAGCAAACATTGTAATTGGCAGCGGACCGCCGTACAACTAATTATACCCAGGTCTGCCACTACAACAGCTGGTCTAGACTCACCCACAGTCAGCTGAGCAAACATTGTAAACATTGTAGTGGCGGCGAATTGCCGTACAAATAATTAATCTCAGGGTTGCCAACACAACAGGTCGTCTATCCTCATTCACATTTAACTGAGCAAACATCATAGTTAGTGATAGACAGCCTTACAACAAATTATACCCAGGATTGCCAACTATTTTTACCTATTATTTTGCTTCACTACATCAAAAGTACTGATTTTATTATTACTTGAACTAATATACATATTCATGAGCTAAGTTTGTACCTGAAACGTAGTGTATTAATAGGTATCAGAATATTTTCGTATAGTCAAAATATAGTTCAAATTATGCTAAATTTAATCTTTCCCCGAAAATTTTAACCCGAAAATGTGTCTTTTATCTCCCAACTTAACTTATACTCAATAAAATATGTTGAGAATCTAGATCAATAGGCATGAATTAGGTCAAGTGTTCCAAGCTGAAAAGTCAGCGGCGGAGGATTGTAGAGAATTAATAAGCTAGCATGACGTCATAGCCAGCGGCGGTGTCTCTGCTGTCTATCACCCCCCCTTTAAAGCCCCCTCTATCACTTCCTCTGTCTCCAAAACCTACCTTGCCAGCGTAGCGATTGGAAAAATAGTTTCACGAAATTCACATTTTACATGACTACATAGGCTTATATAGTGAAGTATTAGTGTCATCGTAATTGATCAATTATGTTCATTTTTACTGTGATAGTTTTGTAGTCTTTAATCATTTTTGTTTGAAAACTCAATCGACCAGAATCTATCAGAATTTTAGAAAAAACATTTGGAAATGGAAATTTTCTAAATTGAGATCTGGTCTTTTATCTCAACAGGATGTCATCCGTTTGCAATGAAACCCCCCTAAGGGACATATATTTACCTAATATTCATTCACGTATATCACATTTGGTATTTGTTTTTACAGTTGACCACAAAAGCAATCATTAATAGAATCCGTAAGCAACAAAAGAAATAATCCGTATCATAATGAAATTGGATTTCCAAGAAAATGTAAAAAGAGATTTAAAGACTTAAAATATTAAACTGTATATGTGCAATACATTTTTGATACCATCCTAATAGCTACTAACAATCCCACATAACCAGATATTCATCCATAAAATACCAGAAACAAAAATTTTTTATTCAAAACCTTCACAAATTGAAGTATTATGAACAAACCACCATATGTCGGATTTAAGTACCTTAAACAATTACCAACGCATATAAGGGTTGAAAAAGTTGGAAAAATTCAAAATTGAACTTAAAAACTTTCTAATAGAGAGGTACCTTGTCTTGGGTATTGTATCAGGGATATAAAGTACCACTTTTAGCAAATGTCAATTAGTTTCGTTAGGGGTTGATCTATTGTGCAGCCCCTAGAAATAAAGGATGCATAAGGACGTAAGGCATGATAGGAAAGTTTGGGTCACATAGGATGGTAGAAGCAATAACTTCTGTCCTTCCTGCTCCAGGATTCGGTGTCGTGCCCGAATTTTAGGCAACCAGACAAGAATGAGGCAGCTACCAATCCATATAGGTGTGAACTTTGCAATTGATTGACTGGGACCGTGGCGTGTCCTATAATCCAGCTACTTGGAGGTCACGATTTGTGGATAGTTGTGATCGATGGTCGATATAACCACCATCCTCATAATTAGACTAGTTCGTAATTCAGAGACAGTGGTTCGGACTTTACTTTAAACTTTAGTTCCCTTACATATACCATTGACTATTGGCCTATTAATTAACCCCATGACATGACATGACATGTTAAGGAACATGTCAGCCTTAGTCAATTACAAGATTACAAGATCGTACCACAATCATTCTACTACACTCAGTTCTTATCCATACTTGGCTTTAAATACCTACCTGGGTAGGTTGCCATTTTAGTTAAAAGTATAAGTATACAAAACTGGGTATCCACGTTGTAAGGTTACATAACCTAAAGACACAAGGAGAGCCAAAATATGCAAGGTAAACTGTTTACTTTGGATGATTGGGTAGCCAAATTATGGCGTCTAAAGTGCTATAAAACAGTCAGAGAGGGTCATTTAGGAACCAATTTATGTTTACTAGTAGCAATTAACATTTTGTAGAAATAATTACGTTTTATTGCATTTTAACGTTTAGTGAGGAATAAGATTTTATTTTAATTAAAACTACATTTTTATTGTATTCAGTTGAAAAGAGTATGAATAAATAATGTACAACACAATACTGCTTCTTTTGTAATTATTTGACACGTAAATACAATAGATTTTTTCAGCCTTTTCCAAAATTTACTATATCTTCTACGTAAAAAGGTAATGAGCGTTGTTATGCTGAATTTTGAAATATTAGCTTAGCAAAAAGTATTCTCTTTAATTAAAAATCATCACATTTCCTCCTAGAATTTGCAAAATCTTGAATAATTTGTTTAACGTAATAAGTTAATGATACACATTTATTTTATTTGATAAAAAATAATTTAGCTAAGAATTTATTTATCCTCTTTGTTGAATAACTTCTTGATTGGCATTATACGTGTTGGTTTTACCATAGAATGAATACGTGAAGACATGATTTTTTCACGTCTTCCAACACTACTTAATAAATTTAATCTTATATTTTAATTATATGCAACGGTAAATATATAAAAAGTTGTTCAATTGGCAATCGATTTCGCCCAGTTACATCGAACATCATCAGGCCCTAATGGAGTTTTTTCTTCTGTAATTAGTTTATGTAATAACTCCCATGCTAAATATCCAAATTGATTCTATAGGTGTGTATTATAATATCTTAGGCTAAGTTCGTCTGTTTCTCTATAAAGTAGCCTTATTCATATTTTCTACGTACTTTATTTCTGCTTATATTTTTGTCTTCCTTGCTTCGATGTAATTTCCTTTCATCTTAATGTTTGCGAACTGAGGTATGACTTTATTCCAGAGGCACTCTTTTTTAAAATGAATATCGGCTATTTTCATGTGGATCCTGATTCTCACATCTCTGTAAGACACTGCTAGTTTTGCCTGACTGGCATCACTGAATAAATATTGATTAGCATTATGTGTGTTGGATTTTACTATAGAACGAAGTAAAAACTCACGTCTACAACATTATTTAATATATTTACACTTATATTGTAATTATATACAACGGCAAATATATACAAAAGTTGTTAGTTTGGCGATCGATTTCGTCCAGTTTCACCGAAAATCATCAGACCCAAATGGAGACTGCCAGTCTCCATTTGGGCCTGACAAGGACGTCTTAACTAGTCTAACCAAGTTATTTCCTCATAATTTATCTATTCAATGTTACCTCGACAAGTGAATAGTGAATTCACCAGTGTTTCTGTCGTATATTTTGAATGAATCCCAAGTTTCTACACAGTGCAGACGACTTCCAAACACACCGCTCTGGTCCCAACGGTGTTAAGCTGTCTCCATGACAACCTTAGGCTATTCATAGAACCTAAATAAATGTCAAGTTCAACTCTCTGCTTGCCCTGGGTTTGGTTTACGTCATCATCGTGTGTGTTTTAATTCACAAAAGTTATCAATTTTGTAATAATTGTATGGGCTTTAGGAGTTTAAAAATTTAATTGTTTTAGTAAAATCTCTTAGGATACTTCAGTTTTAGTATAGTTCGGAATGTATATTTAGGTGATATTCGCAAAAAATCTGTTTCCATTACTTTACAGTTATAAGCTAATTTAACAGCTATGAAGAGATATCTACACAATTTGATATCCCAGTATATTTCAGTAACCGTTTCAATTGAAGCAAATATTCAATCTTTTTAAACTTATTTTACTTAAACTTTTAAACTTATAAGAAGGGTTGGAAATTTGAGCGACCAAAATTTGAAATAGTAACGTCATATTTTTGTTATAAGAACAGCTGTTTAGATGATCTGAGAACATTCTCATTAGACATACCCATGATCTAACCTATTTCCCACAGGGAAGTAAATACAAATATGTTTAATAAGTTATTCATAAAATCTATAAAACCGAATTTTGAGGTACAACCACTCCCCCACAAAATTTTGTTGGTGATTTTTAAAGCTGGTTTCAATGGTGGTAGTTATATTATACCTACCTTTATTGTTTAAAATAAAATTAAAAAAACTTATTTTTGACATTTAAAAGCCAATAACTATTGGCTTTTGACCAACCGTCATGTTCACAGACATGCAGGTGGTTTCATATTATTTAGGACTCTATGCACTATAAACTTCCAAATTTTAATCGAAATCGTAAAAGAAATTTTTGAGAAATTTGGATTTATAAGCTTAAAACCTTTAAGTTTTTAAGGGTTTTAGGGGTAAACTACCATTAAAAGTCAAAAATTAAAATATGCCAAGAGATATGACATGTATCAGACCAACGGTGTAGGCTGTGGCTCTGAACACAACCAGACACACACGCGCACACATACGTATACACATGGATAGATAGGCTTCACGTCGAAACTCACTTTTTTGTATTCAGGGATTATTAAAACGGATATATCCACTCGCAACTCAAATTCAAAAAAGTTTAATGAAAATACTTACTCCATAAAGGTATTATCGTTAGGAGTACTGTAGTAGTCAAATTTCCTTTGCATTACACAAAAAACTTTAGATGTGTAGAGAAAGATGGTCTTGATCTGTAAATAGTGTCTTGCATATTTATTTCTGTTCAAACAACACTTGAAGTTTCTTCGAAAGTTACTCCAGGAACTTTGGAAATTTGTAAACTTGAGTCCAGTTACAGTGTGTCTGATGTAATTTTAAAGTGACTCGACGTCAAACTCGAGAACTGAGTTTGACCCTCATGTCGTCTCTCTTGGATTCTTGGTGGGTCGGTTTTCACCTTATAGGAAAACTAAACAAACTTTTTTTCAATAAAAAGCTCGTGAACTTGAAGTAAATTCTAAGGACTACAAAGGAAACTTATTACTTAAGATTTTCAATATCTGTAGTATTAAGTGCGTAATTATTTTTTTTCGAAAGAATTGTGATTGCGGATTGAAAATATATAGTATTTTTGTATCATTTTTAGTACTTTTTTAAGTATTGTTTTTAAAATAAATTGTACTATTTTGTACTTAAGTTTATTAATATTGTTAGAAAAAACTGTTATCGATGATTATTACCAATTATTTTGTTTCTAAGACTTTTAAAATCATTTATACTAAGGTGTTATGAAAAACACTGTTACAATGTTTTACCCTTTGAAAAATTATGAAAAATATAAATTTGAAAAAAGTAGTAAGAAAAGTTTAATAATTGTTCAAGTTGTTTTTACATTTTTGTACTAATAATATGCTCAACAGGCTACATAAACATAAACTATAAACCAAAACAATTAATTCATAAATTTTAACAATCATTGATACCTAAACATATTTACTTCCCCTTGGTATATACTGTAGCTTAGATCATTGTTAAAGCCAAAGGGAGTCATTTCAGTTCCTCTAAACAGATGTCCTTAAAGCCATATGATTTCAAAAAATGACCGTGACGTAAATTGCTACCAATCCTCGCCCACAAAGTTTAGACGTTAAAAATAAACTACACCTAACATTTTACTAATTGCAAGCGGACTCGACAGAGCTGTCCTGTCCCACGTATTAAATATGAACTTTTTCTTACACAATTTATTTAAAGAAATACATGCTTTTAATTTCTTAAACCTCTTTCATGAAACTTGGTATGCAGCGAAAAGTCACATTACTCAATAAAACGGAAAACGGAAATGATTATTATTACGTCAGGGGGGGGGGAGTGTAGTACGATACCTTCCCCAAAATCTTTCAACTTTTATTAGGTTCTTTTAGTTGATTAATAATTTTTAAACGTTAAGCCTTTTGATGCAATTTAAGAATCATAAGTTGTCGGTTGTTTAGATAAAGGTATGTATTTTTTTATTAAAAGAATAAACGTTTCAGTTCACCGAAGCCGTTTATTTTTAACAATTCGTAAAGCGACATAAAACAGTTAAACGATGACCTCTTAGATTCAAAGACTTGTCATTCGCAGATGTTCCTTCTGCTGATAAAGTCACCACCAGGAACGTCTGTGAAGTTAACTTCACAACTACAATAGGTTATCATATTTTATCAGGGTTTATTGTAGACGTTTCCATTTAGTTTTGATCTCCTTCAATAATATCTCTTAGAGGATTTTTTTCTTTAATAATATCTAATATGTCGTATTTTATTTAACCCCAAGTTTTATCTATCCTGATCTATTATAATCCTAGGATTGTACCTGTTTCTTATTTAGTATCAAGGTATACTGTACGAAATATTATTTAAAAATTTGTTTCTAGTTTTTCATTTTGATATTTAAAATTCTATACACAAACAGTTTAGTTAGCCTTTTGAAATAAAAACTTAACAAATTAAAAAGCTGAAAAGTGTGTTGTATATGAATCCAAAGCTTTTCTTTTGACAAAGCCGATGTTTTGTTCATTTAGTTTTATTTCGTCACAGTATGATTCTGGGGGAAATGGAAATGTTCCTCAGATGCCTTGGTCTGCCCCGAAGCGACTTAGCTTATTAAATCTGAACAAACCTTCAGTCCTTTCTCGTCGTCTCTGACAACTATTTCTTAGCTTACCAAACAATCTAACTTTGACAAAAAATCTAAGTTATATATCTATTTTTATACCCTATTCTACTACTATATATGAGAAATGTTTGAGTATTTAAAAAAATATCCGTAAAACGTTTCTATAGCCATGTGGCTATAGAATAGGAATAATCAATTTTTCGTGTTTCGTGTCGGTAAAACTTAATTTTCTGTGAACCTTTTTTTCATTTAAAGTCCTTCGAGTTTAGGAAAATATTTAGAATTTTGAGAAAGTATTTTCCTCACTTTCTTCATAGTAAGGTTATTTAAGATAGCGTGTAATAATGTCATGTATGTTTATCTATAAATACTTAAAAAGAAACAAACGAAAAGTGATTTATTTATGTGAACATAAATTTACCGGTTTTATTAGGTTTCTTTCAAAAAATATCCATAACCAAAAATATATTTCCAATGCTTTTGTTTTAAATTTAATTAACGAATAAATTGTTTTTAAGTACCCCTATCTGATGACAGGGCTATTTTGATATACAGGACTGTATTTTCCCCTGATCAAAGCTCAGTACTCAGCTATTTATGCAACATTCATTTTACAATCTTACTCTTATATTTGGTGTTAAAATATTAAATTAATCTACCAGTAATCAAAATCTCATTGAGTAAACATAGAATTGCAATAGAAAATTTTCAGTCTAAACAATGTTTTATAAAATACTGTCATTATTACATTTTACATTATTAACTATAACAATGCCCTTTACAAAATGAGCACCAAAGGAAAATATTATTATGGAGAATGAATGCAAATTTAGTGTTATTGTACAACAATATTTAGTAAATGTTAATTCACAAAATTAAAATAAAAATTTTATTTTGGAAAAATCTCGAAAAATGTTGACATAAGTTCTTCTAAACTGCAATAACTTGCTTAAAAGTGTTTTATAAACCAGTGACAAAATAAGTTTTGTATTTGATTGGACTCGTGTTTATAGTAGTTTTAAAATTTTCAAATTATAAAAACAGCTTTAAAAAATAAAATAATGTTTTTATTCGGTTCCTGAAAGTAAAAAACTGAGAGCAAATGTAAACATTGAGTTGAAACGAGAGGTCTGTATTCTGTAACCAGATCCAACACCCCCCCTTCCAACCCACAATGCCCCTTCTCTCTCTTTCTTTACTTCAATATTATAGCTTTTCATGTCCCTGGTACACCTACGTCATAGTGTAAGTTGAAATATTGCTTGAATTTTTTGTTATTGTTAAATATATTTCTTAAATAAGAAATAAAAGTGGTAAAATTACCACTTAGACATGAATTTCCCATTTAACCTGTATTAACTAATATGAAGCATTAGCTCTTCAAGAAAACACTTGAAGCATACGTTTAAAGAAACAAAAGATAACAGTGACGTCATTTGGTTAGTGACATCATACAGTTAGTGACGTCATAGTTTGGTTATGAGAACAGCTGTTTAGATGAACTGAAAACATTCACTTTAGACATATTCATGATCTAACTTATTTCCTAAAGGGAATTAAATACGATATATACCCAATAGATCTATGCGAAGATAGAAATGAGTATATATTATATTTAAAATTTATAACTGTGCTTAAAATACTTGATCAGGTTGCCATTTCATAATTTAATGTATTATATGCTAATAGATTTTTGATATTGGAAGATTATGAAATTCAGCACATTGGGTTAGGCATAATTTAT
>CM041789.1:12215929-12240929 GCA_023375725.1 Nephotettix cincticeps | reverse complement strand
TCTGGGGGGTGTTGGTGATTTTTAAGATGGAAAACATGTAACAGGTTTCCATAGGAACTACTAGAACTATTGTATCAAATTTTAAAAATAAAAGAATAAGAGCAGCTGTTTAGATAAACTGAACATTCCTTTTAGACATATCCATGATCTAACCTATTTCCCACAGGGAAGTAAATACAAACATTTTTACTGTAAAAGGTTAACATTTTCTGGAAATTATTGAAAATTACAAAGCAAACATTTTGCCTTGTTTCAAATTTCACATTTTCAAATTTGTTATTGATGAACTATCTAACTGAACCTTCACTATGTTTGATTGAACATCATTTAATTTATTTTTCCTCCGCCAGCTACCTGAAGCCGAATTTTACTCTCTGGAATTGAGTACTAAAATGCCTTCTAGACTTATTTATTTCCTTTATTGAATTATAAATTTAAAGACACCCACATTCTGGTAAATCCAGGTAAATTTCAGGGAAAATGTCTTTTGTTCGGTGAAATGGGGAGTTAATTTGCTGTAATTTTAATACAATATCACTTTGGAGAAACAATAACAAGATAACATTTTTACACTAACTTATATTGACTTTTGGGTACTTTCGTATCATACCAACCACACCCCTAAGATAGGTTAGATTAGATTATATTAATGAAATGGTGACCATACTACAAGGTAGGTATTTTAGGCCAAGTATGAATGAGGATTGAGTGTAATATGATTGTAGTCGATCTTATAGACTACAACTCTAAAACAATTTGAGTTACCAACTTCAAAAGTATAAAGTAGAAATTTTATACTATGTAAAAAAATAGGTCATATTAGTACTCATACACTTACCAAATTTGAAGTTAGTACCTTAAGTGGTTCCAGAGTTATAGCAAGGCATGTCAAAAACACATACACACGGACAGACGGTAAACGAAGCGAGATAGAACATATGTTCCCAGGACATTTTTTTGTTTTGACCTCAGGAAAAATATCCCAAAGTTTGTTGGTGCATTTCAGTTACACCCTGTATAAAACATTTTATCCTCTCGGTCTTGGTAACTGGCACAACAAATCACCACATGGTATTTATAATTTCCATTTCCCTCAAAACTCCTTGATTTCTCCTCGAGCATGTACAGGTGGCTCATCTCCCAAAACCTCTTCAATCATGACTTCAGGCTCATTCTCGTCTTGCTCACCCTCCCTTACAAAATTACAGAATGTTGCACAGCGCTTTATAATTTTAGCTGAGTAGTTTGGTTCCACTCGTAAACGGTTTGGATAAGGACATTTTTTCTTTAAAGATTCCAATACAACGCCTGAGATCTTGGCCTTAACTTATATACAGTAACGCCTTTTTTACTTTTTCAGGTTTCAAAATTTTTTCGGTTGGTAAAAGGGGCAACTAAATATTTTCATATGTAAACCCCTATCTTGTGACCCATCATTTTCAAGGAAATGAAAAAAGAAGTCACAAGGTGCAAACTAAAGGTCTATACGTTGCCACTAACAAAAATTTTAGCCATTTCAGTAGAAGTTAGCTATAAAAATTCTCATCTTTTCAAACACCGTATAAATGGCTCATTTGACAGGATAAAGCTTACAATAGGCTGTGGTTAGGACTCCACGTTAAACTGTAGGTATCTCAACTTTTTACACACCGTTAGCACACTGTCAAACAGCCGAAGGTGAACAGTTTGATAACCTGTTACATGTTTTAATGTAACAGGTCTTCACACTGTTAACCTTTATGAAATAATTTTATTATTGTAACCACAATATTAAATTATGATTATTCGCTGTCAAATAGTTCTTGTGATTGTTTCCACGATGTTAGCAAAGATGAGGATTTTTAAAGCTTACTACTATTTAAATGGCTTTAATTGTTAATAGGGCCATCGTAGAGAACTCTAGTTTGCACCATTTGATTTCTGTTTTTATCTCCTTGAAAATGAGGGGTCACAAGATGGAGGTTGACATTTGAAAATATTTAGTTGCCCCCTTTAACTCCCTTTCCAAGAGGAGGGAATTTTAAACAAACTGGAAAAGTAAAAAAATTGTTATTTAGGTTAAGGCTAAGGTCTCATATTGATATATCAGACCTTCCAAATTATACCCAGCCGCGCCAGGACATAAAACTCACTCTGTATGATGTACTATAATTTTCAGAACACGAGAGTCATGGAAAGACGTTATTGTCTCTATTTTGTCTCAAAGAATGAAGAAAATTTATTAAATCACTTAAAGAAGAAGAAGAAGATATCTTACATATAGTTGGATAGGTTTTAAAGATATTAGCGTTGGAGAAATTACGTTAACTAAACTCAGCATTGCTTTATTTTAGGAACTTAATGTAATCTGTTCCTGAATAAATTAATAGACTAATAAATTATCAATAGTTTTGTAATTAAGTGTATTGTATGTGTTTGTTATTTCATATGTATTTTATTATTAAATGGAAAATTTATTTTATTATTATTTAACTTTAACTTTGATCTAAAATTTGTTCATTAGTATTCATAAATTTATATGTTTATTCTCATTATTTTTAAGTGACAAGATATTGTTTTATAATTATTTGTAGTTGACATGTATTGTAGTTTAATGTATTTCTTGTTGTTATTTGTCATGTCTGTATTTATAGATATTGATATAGTTGTTTTATGTAGAAATATGCACTATTCCAGATGTAAATGTTTTTCAAATGGTCTTAAGAGCTCGTCATAAGACATTAATATATTTGTGGAATCCTTAAAAAAACTTTATGTCTCGGGGACCCTATTTTTCTGTACTAGGGCTGCTTACTGTTGTGGTCAGTCTGGGTTTTAGTTATTAGTAATTTCAGTAATCAAATGAATGCAATAGTAATTACAGAAAATAAAGTTTTATTTATTTACTAGCTGACCCGGCGAACTTCGTAACGCCTGACAGTAAATACATGTTAACTTTAAGATTGGCCATGTTCTGAAGTCGAATACCATTACGGCTTCATTGTGAAAGGTTATCCTGGGTCGCGGCATAGAGAATAACAATACTTAAACGATAAGACATATTAATAACGTTCCTATAAAACAAATAAATCTGGATTAATTCGCAATTTTCAAATCCAATTCAAACCCAAACCAAACCTAACTGTAATACGGCTTTTATAGGAAAGATATACAACAGCTGATTATTATAATAAACGTAATATGTAAAAAAACATTGTAATTATTTTTTATTTGGCCAACAAATAATCATGTGGCTTTTAATCAGACAGAAAATGAAAATTTAAATACATAATCCCCCAAAACCGTAAACTATTAACGTGGTGAATAAAGCTGTTCATTTTTTACAGTACACATTTACTTCATAGTATTACATTAATGAATGATTCAGATGGCATTGGATAGTAAAGCATGTTGCTAATGGAAAGTAAACCAATCAGCTGTAGCTAAGAAATCAAATGTTTTCATTGTAGACAGTTTGTAAACAAACTTACTCTCCACAAGGTTAACATTAGAAATTGAAAACGCCATAAACTTATGTGGGTTTCGAAAATATTTTTTCACTAAAACCTTCCCGGACACATGTAGAACAAGTTTTCAAAAATTGCATGGCGATTGGATGAGTAGTTTGGCAACGCATAAAGGACATACAGACATACATACATACATACATTAAATTTTATATATAGAGATATTTTGTACAAAGTTTATTATACTTTGTTATTTACAGTTTACTCGGATGGTATCTAAACTTCGATATCCATATCTGATATATTTGACTGTTTGGCATTTATTAATTGCATTCCCACGCTTGTGTATACATGGACAACGATATAAACCGAGCCGCGCCCGTTACCAACAACCATCTGCCTAGACAACACCTCTGGAGACAGCCCGATCATGAAATTCAATATATTTTTTTTTCTTTTCGTGATCCTATGTTTCGGTGAGTATTTTCATCAATATGTAAATCTGCTTGATTTCAATATTGCACTTGGCGTTATTATTGTGCCACTTCTTACGCTTAGCATCTAACAGTACACTTAATTACCTTTAACTTAATTACTTAACTACCACTTAATCACTTAATTACCTGGGAACATTACCTTATTTTATAAAAGTAAAAATGGTATAATGGATAATGAACTTTATAAATATAGTACAAAATGTAAAATAATTATTTTATGTTAACCATTTTCCATTGATAAACTAATTTTTTTTATTTTAGAACCTTGTACCGTTTTACTTGGGTAGTTTTTGATACATAAAACCGTACTAAGATTTAATATGAAACGGAAAGGATTTATACTGATAAGAATAATTTATCAACGTTTTCACGACCTCTAATTTCATAGGTTAGCAATTGTTTGTCCTACAAAAATTCTATATTGGATAGATCGTTATAGCTGTTAAATTCTTTCTTATCAGTATAGACCTTCCCGTATCATATTATATCTTGGTTTCTCTGTAACTCGTATGAATATACGAATTGTAGATTTTTGAATAAAATCTGTTGGATCTATTATAAACTACTCATGTATAAAATATCTTACACACACATACACACACACACACACACACACACACACACACACACACATATATATCTATATGTGTGCGTGTGTGTGTGTGTGTGTGCGTGCGTGTGTGCGTGGGTGTGTAATACACCATAATTAATATAGCACTGAACAAAAAGTATTGCCCCTGTGTCACTGTTTTCCCCGTCTGTAGTGATCGTAAGCAACACTCCATATTAAATCAGGCCTTTCTTACAAATAAAACCAAATTCTATCACATAGCTCTATATTTTCAATCTAAACAAATAAAACCAAACCCGAATTTGGTTTTATTTGTAAGAAAGGCCTGATTTAATATGGAGTGTTGCTTACGATCACTACAGACGGGGAAAACAGTGACAAATGGCGCCCAACGTGGGGCCCTATATAAATGGGGCCCTATATAAATGGGGCCTGGTTTATTAGACAAGTTTCGGAATAAAGCTGAACTTATTATATTTGTGTCAGACAATCGTTCAATTTATTGGAGTTGATCTGGTTGAATACTGTGCTCCTTGTGTGACGATGTACTAAAAGCGTATCGTCATTGTAAGAAAATTTAAATCTTTGTTGTGATTAATTCTTGTGCTGCCTGGGTGATAACATTTTCCTACATGTAAACTTTGAAGATTTCGTATAGAATTATATCCTGTGTCCAGTAATATTAAATCACTTGGTTTAACAAATGTGCTTATTAGTATCAATATTGTTTTTTTTTACAATTTTGAATATTCTGTGTGCTATATATAAGTTTTTCTGTCTCATTATTGAATTTGATATCGTATATCAACATGTCGGCATATCATCTTCGTAAAACGGAAGTTGCTTATGAACTTAAGATTAGGAATCTTTCCACTGAGGGTACTGCTGGAGACCTGAGAAAGCGACTGTCGTCATGTTTTGCAGCAAATACCACGGTTGATGAGGCTATTGTCAATGCATTGGATGCAGATATTGAGATAGAGGAGTGTGAAGGAAAATATGAAGATCTTTCTGCGCTGGTGAGTGACTATGAAGGAGACCACAATGATAATGAATACCACCGTATTGTTGCCCGTCTTTGGCATCTGTATCTTCGTGTGGACCGGATTCCAGTGGGAGCTTCAATTGATAGAGACTTGGAGAATACTAAAGGAGAACTTTTAAGTAAATGCCAGGAGTTATTGGATTCTTTTAAGGATGCCAAGCTATCATCGAATCGTGATACCGAAGAGGAGCATCTTCCATCGGATCTGCAATTGAAGGAGACGTCGCAGCAACAACACACTTTTCCAAACTATACAACCAGCAATTTTGAACTGCCGAAAAGTAATTTAGCGGACGATGAGGAAGCTTTGCAAGCACGAGAAGAAGGAAGGCTGCAAAAACAAAAGAAAATGAATGAACGAAGAAGACAAGAAGAGAAGTGGCGTCAAGAAGAAGGAAGATTACAAGAAGAGCGAAGAAAGATGGAAGAGTTGTGGCGAAAAGAAGACCATAACATTCAAGAAGTAGAGAGTCAGCAAGTTATCACGGAGGCTAAGAGGATGAATAGGGATTCTTTGGAGGAAAGGAAAGATTGCTTCCGTCCACGACCGGTGCCCGTGTTTAAATGGGGACTTAAATTTGACAATGCTGGGCCTAGTATTGCTTCCTTCTTGGAGAGAGTCGAGGAACTGCGTCGAGCTCGTGGAATAACTCATCAAGAGTTGTATGAATCTGCGGTGGATCTCTTTGCGGGTCCTGCACTTGTTTGGTACCGGGCTGCCGCCCACAGAATTAGGTCTTGGCACCAGTTAACCAAGGAACTGCGTGAAGTCTTTCAACCAGCCGACTATGATCTAAGACTCAACCAGGAAATATTTAATAGAGTACAGGGAGAAAACGAACCCTTAGACCTTTATATAGCTGCCATGGAAGGGCTATATAACAGACTTGCCACTTCCATCCCGGAGACAACTCGCTTAGCCCAAATCTATCACAACCTGCATCCCCAGTTACAAGACCGATTAGCTCTTAGTAAAATTGAATCCCTTGAGCAACTTCGATCGATGGGACGTCGTGCTGAAGCTGGCCGACTGAGTATGATCAGACCAAGACCTCAACCTAGAAATGAGACTGCACTTGAACCCGACCTCGCCTATCAAGAGTCACATCGTCGCCGAGGATACCTCCAAGGAAGAGTCGCTGACATTCAAGCCAAGCCCCTGCGAGAGCTTCAAAAGATAGTGTGCTGGAATTGTGGAGACGAGGGACATCGTTTTCGATTTTGTCGTAAACCTAAAAAGAAGTTTTGCTATGGCTGTGGCAAGGACAACGTCATGAAGCGAGAGTGCAGTACCTGCCATCCAAAAAACGGGCTAAGCAGGGAGTTTGGAGCCAAGTAGATCCTCCTAACTCCCTAGATCAAAAGGAAACTCCAACCATCAATTACATCTTACATAGTCATGAAAAGGATCCAAGACCCTACCTGAAAGTCAGAGTATTTGGCCGGGAAATTACAGCACTCCTGGATTCAGGTGCGTCTCAGACCTTCCTAGGAGAGAAAGGACTTTGGATTCTGCAACATTTTCCTGCAAGCCTTCAGCCTTCCTCTGGACTCTACGTTGAAACCGCGGATTCGAAGAGACATGAAATTAAAGGATTCGTTCTACTGCCTATTACCTTACAAGGAAGGACTGAGGAACTATCTGTTTGTGTTGTTCCCTCCTTACAACAGACCCTCATATTGGGTATAGACTTTTGGGAGCTTATGCATATTGTGGCTGATATGCGTAACCGTAAGTGGGATTTTGCTCCTAAGAAGACCCAGTTATTCTGTAGTTCTGTTGGAGGAATTACCTCAGAAGACAATTTGGCCCCGGATGAGAGACGAAGACTTCAAGAGTTAATCGAAGGCCATTTCAAGGATGAGCCTAAATCATTAGGAAGGACTGATAAGGTCAAACATGTCATAGACACTGGTGATAGTTTACCAATCAAGCAGCGGTACTACGCTGTTTCACCGGCTCGACAAAAGCTAATTAATGAGGAGTTAGACCGTATGCTGGAGATAGGAGTTGTGGAACCGTCACAGAGTGCTTGGTCCTCCCCAATCATGCTCTTAGATAAACCTGATGGCAGCAAGAGATTTGTCGTTGATTTTAGAGCGGTAAACGCTGTTAGCCGCAAGGATGCTTACCCGATGCCTCAAGTCACCATGATTCTTGATCGTCTGAGAGACGCCAGATATCTCTCAAGTCTGGATATTAAAAGTGCCTACTGGCAAATTGAATTGGAAGAGTCCAGTAAGGAGAAAACGGCATTTGCTATACCCGGACGAGGATTATTTCAGTTCATAACGATGCCTTTTGGCCTATGCGGAGCCCCTGCAACCTGGCAACGCCTAGTGGATACAGTATTGGGACCAGATCTTGAACCTTCTGTCTTCGTATATCTGGATGACATCATCGTAGTGACCTCCAGCTTTCAGAAACATTTGGAAGTTCTTACCGAGATTTTTAAGAGGATTAGGAAAGCTAAGTTAACCTTAAATCGGGAGAAATGTAAGTTCTGCAGGCCGGAGTTGAAATACCTAGGATACTTTATAAGTGTTGATGGCCTAAGAGTAGACCCTGAAAAGGTCAAGGCGATTGTGGACATACCTGTACCCCGAAATCAGAGGGAAGTTAGGCAATTTACCGGCATGGCGTCATGGTACCGCCGCTTTATATCCAATTTTGCCTCAAGAATGGAGCCTTTGACTTATCTTCTTAGAAGAAAATCGAAATTTGTATGGACCGAAGAGGCAGAACGAGCTTTTCAAGACATAAAATCCTGCTTGATTACTGCACCAATACTGGCTTGTCCTGATTACACTAAGAACTTCACTATATCATGTGATGCGTCCGGAGTTGGAATTGCAGCTGTGTTGAGTCAAGAGTATGAGCAGGGAGAGGGTGTTGTAGCTTATGCGAGCCGCACGTTAACTCGACAAGAACAAAAATATTCTGCCACGGAACGTGAGTGTCTGGCCGTTATCTGGGCCGTCGAAAAATTCAGGCCGTATGTAGAAGGTACCAGATTTACTGTGGTTACCGACCATTACAGCCTTCTCTCGTTAAATAGACTGAAGGATCCAACTGGACGATTAGCCCGCTGGGCACTACGACTGCAACCGTATGATTTTAACTTAGTGCACAGAAAGGGCCTAGAGAATGTGGTACCAGATTGTTTGTCTCGGACTACTCCACCGGAACCCCCATCTGAGAACGCTCTACAGTGTGATTCCATAGAGTTCCCCAAAGATGTCAAGGACAATTGGTATAAAGGGATGCTACTGAAAGTGGATAAAGACCCGGAGTCTTACACCCAATGGCGAACGGAAGACGGTAAGCTCTGGAAGAACGTGACCAATCTCGAACCTTCACTGCAAGAAGATAACTGGAGGCTGGTCGTCCCGAAGGATCTGCGAAAAGAAGCTTTGGTGGAGTGCCACGATGAGGCCACTGCGGGTCACCTAGGTGTGCTGAAGACCTACAAACGTCTACAACAACTTTACTATTGGCCTAAGATGCGGAAGGATACGGCCAGCTACGTGTCCCGATGTAGTGTTTGTCAGCGCATCAAGTATGACCAACAACTTCCAGCTGGAGTAATGGGAAGTCGTCGTGGTGTTGATGCCCCATGGCAAATGATTGCGACGGACTTAATAGGACCCCTGCCAAGATCTATGAAAGGCTTCAAGTATATATTGGTAGTTACCGATACCTTTACAAAATACTCCGTTATCCACCCGCTCAGAGCAGCGACCGCCCAGTTAGTAGCCCAACATCTAGAGAATGATATATTCATGGTTTATGGAGTGCCGAGATACATAATATGTGATAACGGATCTGAATTTATTGGTGGATCAGTAACTAACTTGGCTAGACAGTATAAGATCAAGGTCCTTTTAAATGCAAGTCGTCATCCCCAGGCGAATCCAGCGGAAAGGGTTAATCGAGACGTTATTACCATGTTACGAGCCTATGTGAAGGATAACCATAGAAAGTGGGACCAATACTTACCAAAGATAGGATTTGCCTTACGGACAGCGTTCCATGAGACTACACAGTACTCGCCAGCCTTCCTAAACTTCGGGCGTGAACTCGCTTCTGCCGGGGCAGGATTTGAGGTTCTACAGGATGGCTCAAAAATACCGTTTACAGGTGACTCCAATGAGTTCGGCGAAAAACTAAAGGAGCTGAAGAACATATATCAGGATGTGGCAAACAGGCTAAAAGACGCCCATGGACAGAACGCTCGTCGTTACAACCTGCGTAGAAGACCAGTAACCTACCAAGTTGGCGATGTGGTACTGAAGAAAAACTATCCACAGTCGGATGCGGCCAAGTTTTTCTCTGCGAAGTTAGCCCCACGGTATGTTGGACCGTTTGTCGTAGCGAAGGTAATTTCACCATTGGTTTATGAACTGGCCAATATGGAGGGCAAAGTCATAGGAAACTGGCACGTAGCGGACATGAAAAAAGTATCACCAGTGAAAGAAAATTTAGGAAATTTTCTGCAGGCAGGAGGGTGTTTGTGACATGCGCCAAATTCTTGTGCATTCGGGGCAGGACGTGTAGGCCTGATCAACCTACATGTTCATGAGTTGACATCTTAATGCCGGAACGCGCGCCGGCATGGTGCCCAACAGCCACGAGGGTTGCAGGAGCGCTCCGAATTTGCCTATCCTAACCTTGCAGGAGTAAGGAAATCCTGGCTACTCGCCAGCAACGGACTTTTGCCCTTGCGACAGGTCAGTCACGCTCGGCGGTGGACTATCTTGCTTAAGCCGATGAAGCTGTTAACGCTGAGCTTCATGACCAGTTACGAGGACCATATTCGTAACTAAACAAAAAAAGAACGTGAAGATAAAGACATTAAGAAGGGAGGAGTTGTTACAAATTTGCCTCTTGTCTGTACATTTTTGCTGTATTCATCTGTTAATTGAAACAGCTGATTTATTTTGGAATGTTATTATTTTGATGTTTATTGTTTTAGTTTTGGTTTGGTGTGTGATTTGAAAATATAGAGCTATGTGATAGAATTTGGTTTTATTTGTAAGAAAGGCCTGATTTAATATGGAGTGTTGCTTACGATCACTACAGACGGGGAAAACAGTGACACCTGATAGGGTTAGAACACGCGACCTTCATATTACGCGGCCAACACACTACTGCTGGACCACAGCGTCTGCCAAATGAGCAACGCCGGTTAAGGTCTTTTAGCCAACCTCAATTGTTTTAGCCGATCATTTACTGTTTAACTATCACTACAGTTATTATTAGCCTGTGACCAACTTATTTTGATACAAACGGAATGAGGATTGAAAAGCAAAAGAGAAATTTAATTTACACATATTAATTGGTTTGTTACAGTGGCTTCAAGCAATACAACAAATACGTTTTCTTTCAAAACACGGAAGATTTTGGAAATACTCTTTCCTGCTTTTATTTCGCACAGTTATGTTACCCAATTACAACAAATACGTTTTCTTTCAAAACACGGAAGATTTTGGAAATACTCTTTCCTGCTTTTATTTCGCACAGTTATGTTACCCTTAAGTTTTTACAAATTGTTTAGTAACCTGATAATTTTACATTTATTACATACATAAAATAAATATTTATGAAAAACCTCTATTCACATATTGTTCTTTGCCGTCTTCAATCAAGAATTGTCAAACGGTTATAAACAGCTGTTTTGGTTTGTATTGTTTACATTTTATTCTACATAAGCGTAATGTTGAATTTTTAGATTTTAAACTTAATATTACAAGAAAACACGAATTTTCCTGGACATTAGACCTATGTAGAACTTATTTTTTACTCGGAAATTAGTTATTTCCAAAATTTAAAGAAATTCCTTAGTGCCGTTTTCGAGATCCGTGTGCAAATATATATACAAACCTTGCTCGTATTATAGTATTGGATATAAACGTTTTCAAGCGATTGAGAGAATAGTAATGAATAATAAGAATCACTCTTACGCCTCCAAATCGGCTACTTACAAACAAATAAACAGCTCAAAACCAAGTGCAACAAATTTTCCAAAAATCAAATTTGTTTAAAACCCAATAAAATCATGCTCTAATTTCCATAAAATTGACTAAATTATCCTTTAAAAATTGATAGAAAAAAGTTAATAAAATATTTTTTAGTGTAATTTACCTTTTTTCACCATTTTTCCAGTTTTCAACATAATTCAATTGAAGTGAAACATTTTTAAAACCAATAAAAATCTGCTCTATTTTACGTAAAACAAGCTACAAAACAACAATTTTTTATTCAAACTAACCAAAGCAGTTTCTCTATCATTAAATGTCTTAATTTGTGTAGTAATCAAATGTTAATCTTTTTTATTTAACTCTCTAATTTTTTTATCATCAATAGTATGTATAAATCTTTTTGGTCAATGCACTTTACAATCTTCTAATTCAATAATAATTGTATATCCATATTTATCTTTAACTCTTTTAAATTTTTCAATCTTGTTTCTTTGATTTAAATTTAAACTTTCAATGAATTGTATTCTTTCAACCTTATTTCTCAACATTATTAATTTATTCCAACAGATCAATTTATAAAGAAAAAAATTATAGATAATCTATCACAGTAATAACTCAGGGCCCTGAAATGTTAGTGTGATATATATAAATCTTAAAATTTTTTATTATATTCAGGTTTGATATAAAAATCTATTTCCATTAGGTACTTTAAAAATCATTGGTAGCAATTTTTATACGATAGATTTCCTTTCGTAAAAACTATCGTAATTATATCTCGATCTTCAAAACTCAGTTCAAAATCAATATTATATATTTTGTTTCAAAATAATTGATAGTAAAATATTCAACTTGTGTACCTTTTTTAAATAATTTAACACTCTTGTGTGTTTTTTCAAAACTATTATTTAAAAGTAATACGGTATAAAGTTCATTAATTAATTGTTCTGTGCGATATAGTTTTCATCCTTAAATTAGTGTATAAATAAGAGAGGGTAAAAAATACTTTGTTTACAGTAAAGTAATAATTAGTAATTCAGACATACATTAGCTTTACCTGCGGATCTCGCCGAAGAATGTTTGAAAACGAATCCAAGGAACTTTGATTCTTTGTAAAATTGGAATTCGCATTTTTATGATCATATGTAAACTATCCATATTCTGTGTTGTCCATCCTTACAGTCTATGTTCTTTACACGTTGATTATGTAGAGCAAACCAATAAATGTATTTAATACTGACAGTATAGCTTGTAATTTTCAAAAGTACAATAAATATGACAAAATACATCGATTGATTCAGTTTACTATATGTATTGTTTGCAGCGATTCAGGAGACTATCCAGGGGATCAAATGCCCGGGCAATAATGGTGTGATGCATTCATGTCCAGAATCTTCAAACGCATGCAATGGTAAAAAATGTGCGTATATTGCTAGTATGGATCCTAAGAATAAGAAACCCAAGAAGTAGGTAGGGAAGGGACAGGTTGCTACCCTCCTATCGTGTTTGTGTAATGTTTTCTGAAGACAACACATCATGGAATTTTCACATTTTTGCGAAAATAAATAGTATTCTATAAACATGAGTTTTAATTCCACCTATATAATTAGAAAATTAGTTTTAATCCTGTGATTAGCAAGCACGATTACTGACCTATGACCTATTTACAGTGTCTAAGCGGGATACTGGATGAGTGGTCTGTATCAAAAGGACACGAAATGAATGAGTGAAAATAATTCTTTTTTCAAATGAAATATAGGACCATTTGGTCCTTTGTTACATGTAACCTCATACCAAATAAATTAACTTACAACAAACAATAATGGCCAGTTTTGGTTTCTGTGGTGGCAGGTGATTTTTGTACACTTGGTAGTGGTAACAAATTATTTGCTGCTTTTTGTTTGTTTCTAAAAAAAAGGTTTATACATATACATATATTCTGATTCAGCAAAGAAAATAGAGTAAAATTATATGGAAAGTTTTCTTTTTCAGAAATGCATTTGGATGTATAAAACTTTTTGTGAATCTCAGGTGCATGCAAATCACACATTTTGAAAGTGAACAAAACAAAATTCTACACATTTTATTCAAATGTAAAAGTTAAGGTAAATTAATTCCCTATGTGAAAATATTTGAAATGGCCCAAAAAGTTATGAACTTTTTACCGAAGCCATAATTTATTCTGTAATTTGCACCTTTTTATTTAGGTTACACAGAAAATATGAAAAACATTAGAGGAAAATAAATACTTCCCGAAAGAACATTAAATTGTAATTCAGAAAATAGTGTATTATACAGTTTATAATATAAATTGTTATCTTATAAAATCAAATCACTTACAATTACTTGAAACGAATTTCCACCCAAACTATAAGCTGTTCAAAGAAACCTTCAAAAGACGGGCTTTAGTTCATGAAATTCTAGTTGCTATGGGAATAATGGCAATTCTGTGTGATTCGTACTTATTTTTCTAGTCCTGTCTAAGGAACATGTCAGGCTTAGTCAGTAGCAAGACTACAAGATCGCGCCACAATCATCCTACATTCATTCCTCATTCAGACTTTGCTTAAAATACCTACTTGGGTAGGTCGCCATTTCAGTTAAAAGTATAAAGTATAAACAATGCCGACATCAGGTTGTCCCTTGTGCGCCAACGGCACTTTCCCTTCGTAATTTCCTCAAGTGATGGCTATTATTATTGAAAGCTGCTCAACCTCTGACCATATCAGCACTCTTAAGGAACCGGTGGACGGCGGGCAGAGCTTACTGGGCAGAGGCAGTGCTCCGAGGTCAGTGAGACAGAATAGAAGGACAGATTTATTCACGGTTCATGTTGGTTGGTGGTATTCATGTTGAATATGGTTGGTGTATCTGCAAGACCTTGTTCTTTCAAGAGGATTTTAGCACTTGGCTAGTTGCGAAGAGGGTTCACGTATGCCCCCTCAACATTCAATACAACACGCCTAGACGTCACCTTTTGGACTTGATCTCGCCTACGGATCTTCGGACGGTATTTGTCGTGTCTCGTCGATGGTCCACCATAAAGCGCATTCCGGGCCCCGGTACCGTGTGTGCGACCTATTTTGTTGGTGAATGATTTTGCTGGTGGAGATGAGGCTCTGTTATGCGGATGACACCACGCTCATACGTGGTGGTGCCACGGTGGGTGGGGTTGAGGCGGCAATGGAGAAGGATCTTGTTTTGGCGGAAGGATGGTTTGCAAGAAACAACCTAAAATTAAATATCAGCAAGACACAAAAGTTGGTCTGTTCTCTGGGGCGTACCCCGTCTATCGTTTCGGCTGAACATGTTAATCTGCTTGGATTCATACTTGATAGGAAACTCAATTGGCAACTCCATGTCGAGGAACTGTGCAAAAAGCTGTCAAGAGTAATCTATCTGCTCCGCAGATTGAAATCAAGTCTCAGTGGAACATATTTAGTTACCATTTAATATGGATTGTTCCATAGCCACTTGAACTATGGAATCTTGCTTTGGGGTCATGTCCCTGCCTGCACTGCAGTTCTGAAGCTCCAAAAGACCGCCCTTCGTTTAATTAGGAGCACTGTAAACCTATTTTTAGAAACTTGGGAATTTTCACTGTTTACGGTCAGTACATTTACGCATCTATTATGTATGTCATTGAAAACTATCGGGAGCTCAGGACAAGGGGTGATGTCCACACGCATAACACCCGCCATAGGAGAGACATTGACATTCCCCGTTTTCGTCTCACGGGAACCCAATGCCGTTTCCAGCCTCAGCCTGGAGGTTTTATAATAACTTTCCAAACAGTATAAGGGACAAGGAAGGCAGGACCTTCGTTGGGGCAGTGCGTCGGAAGATTGTTCAGGGCGCCTACTATTCCATTAAGGAATACCTAGACTGAGGTACTGAAAGGGCGACTCCAGCTTCAGCCACTTCCTTACTGCCGCCATCTGCAGATCTGTAGCTTGAATTATAATTTTCAATTTTATGACGCAGTCAATCCACCGAAAGTGGTCATAGACAAAGACATGGTATTCAGATATTCAGGTATTAGTGGTGAGTGACATTTACTTGAATTATTTTGGATTTTCCTTAGGCTAAGGACCTGCCATCATCAACGCTCGATCGGCCACCCCATCATCACAATCATCAATCATCTATTAGATTAGTTTAGATCAAAATTGGTGTGTATATTATATATTGTATGATAGGTTTATTTATCGATAATAAGATATTTTTGGGATCTGTCAAGATTAGGAAAGTTAAAGAATATGTCTCATTCTAAAGGATGTTAATTAAATAAGAGTTTCGTTTTTTGTATTAGTTCTTTATCCAGTATTTATTTTCCTTGAACCAAATTTTAGTCATTTCACAAGTAACTAGTCAGATGTGGACTTTAAATTGGTGTATCTCTAAACCCTGCCTTAATTAGTGATGTAGGAAAGATTACCAGTGATTAGGAACGGACTCGAGGATTCATGCTCGACCGTGATTCATCTCCTACATGAAGTGGCGCCCAATTACCTCAAATATATTCTCTAGTGGTCACTACAAAATCTTTACCCTCCTTAAGAGAGTAAGATATAACCCGACCCTTCTCCCTAAGATATCTGGCACCTGTGGTGGGGCGGCAACGGCGTACTGCTAGTTAATTAATATAATTAAAATCTCGTAATTTCCATCCAGCAGTTTCCCTGTAAAACCGAACTTCTTTCTTCCTTAAGAACCGTCAAAATGTAGTGTAAACTGATGTTGACATTTGAAACTGTAAACACTGAAACTTAGTACATTCACAGCAAATGTTCTTCTTCTTCCCGAACTTTCAAATCTTCCACAGTCTGTCCTAAGATGTGAGTCCACAGCTGTTGACATTAAAGTAATTTTATGTTGTATCCTTTGAAAATGTAAACATTGAAACCTAGGACGTTCCCGGGGCGTAGCCTGAGGGGATATTAAGGAAATGCTATTTCAATAATCTAATCTAATGAATATGCCTACGAGTGCGTGCGTTTCAGATCTTTGTGAGTTTGAGTTTTAGATTTAGACCTTTGTGTAAAATATTAAAACGGTCGATTCAATACTTTCCACAACAAACAAACATTGAGAAACTACCTTCCCTTCATAATTTTATAGACTAAGATTTTTTGAAAAAAAATTGAAGATTGATTGATTGGGGGTTTGACTCCAGGTCCCACGGGTCGACCATGGCTTATTGTGTTCCCATTGGTGTCAAACTGCAGATAAGACTGTTATATTATTAATATTATATTATATTATGTTATATTATTGTTTTGCCAGGATGTGTCCAACTACGACAGACGGTCCAGGGGCCATTGTTATATTATTGTTTTGCCAGGATGTTTCCAACCACGACAGACGGTCCAGGGGCCATTGTTATATTATTGTTTTGCCAGGATGTTTCCAACTACGACAGACGGTCCAGGGGCCATTGTTATATTAATGTTTTGCCAGGATGTTTCCAACCACGACAGACGGTCCAGGGGCCATTGTTATATTATTGTTTTGCCAGGATGTTTCCAACTACGACAGACGGTCCAGGGGCCATTGTTATATTATTGTTTTGCCAGGATGTTTCCAACCACGACAGACGGTCCAGGGGCCATTGTTATATTATTGTTTTGCCAGGATGTTTCCAACCACGACAGACGGTCCAGGGGCCATTGTTATATTATTGTTTTGCCAGGATGTTTCCAACCACGACAGACGGTCCAGGAAACATTGTTATATTAAGTGCTGAGATCGTTTTTTCATTTTATCTATGTTTTTATGAAAATATCTTTCATTCATTATCTCTGCTTAAAATTTCATTTCACATTAAAAAGTATTGGATGGATATAAATTTTCAGTTGCTTGACAATTAATATTGTAGCGATTACTGTCTGATTCGTTTGATTCCCAGTACATGCTAGCGATGATTCAACAAGATTAGCCTAACAGGCTAACCGGACTGACCAATGGCGCACCAGGAAGTGGCAATCCTGTTACACTCCGTATATAAGGCGGGAAGCCCCAGTGCAGCCAACTTTGTCCGGATATTTCTCTCGCTCCACGGATTGTTTCTGTTGTTAGTTGATTGGCATATCAGCCTAGGTGCACTGTGCCTGGAGTCCTGGAGACCCACGCCGACCAACTTGGTAAGTAGAAAATTACCTTCGGATAAAAATAATTTACCCGAAAAAACGAAAAATTCCCCGTTGAGTAATAAAAATGAAAGCTAAGAGAAAAAACAAAATTCTCTTAATAGTTAATTATTAGGATTAACATGATTTAGCTAGTAAAAACACACTTTTCCCATAGAAAGATAAAATTTATTTTTTAAATTTTATGTACGTAGTTCAGGCTCCTAAAAATACCTATACTGATAGACCCAAGAAAAATTATAACACGATTATTGTAACAGGATAATTAATAATAAATCTTCCTTTTATGAAGTTCTTCAACACTCCTTTGTTAAAATATGCTTAATAATAAAAAGGTTGTTGACATGAAAACTTTAGTTCAAACTAGCAATAAGTGTAAAAAAAAGTATCTTGACTAAATATGCTCATAAAATCTTGAACAAAAAATACCATACTAAGTTAAATTAATTCTCGTCTTAATTATTTAGCATTAGTTTACAATAGTTTTGAAAAGAGTTTTGAAGTAAATAAGAAGGTGTATATTGCATTTGTAGATTTACTCAAGGCATTTGATAGGGTAAATTGGAATGTCCTCATGAAAACACTCAAAACAATCAAAGTAGATTACAGAGACAGAAGGATCATAAGAGAGCTGTATACTGCTCAAACAGCATTTATAAAGGTGGGTGAGAAACAACGAGAAGCTGCCATCAAGAGAGGAGTAAGACAGGGTTGTAGTTTGTCACCACTTTTGTTTAATATCTATGTAGAACAGGCTATCAATAAATGTAAGGAATATTGTTCAGGAATCAAGGTAAATTAAGAGTGCAAATGCTCCACTTTGCAGACGATATTGCAATAGTGGCACAAGATAAAGGTAATCTAGAGAGAGCACTGAATACCTTGCATGACATTCTCAAAAATGAATTTTACATGGAGATAAATAAGGTTAAGACAGAAGTGATGATCTGCTCCAAGAATCCTGATTTTGAAATAGTAAAGATAGAGAATAACGCCCTCAAACAAGTGAAAAGATTTAAATACTTGGGTAGCATTATTTCAGAGGATGGAAAAGACAAAGAAGACATAAAGCGCCGTATAAGAGAAGCAAAGGCCATTTTCATCAATAAACGGAATGTGCTTTCCTCCAACAGTCTGAATTTGGATTTGAGAAAGAGACTTATAAAAAGTTGTATCTGGAGTATGGCACTATATGGCTCAGAGACATGGACTATCGGTAAGGCGGAAGAAAAGGCAGTTAATGCATTTGAAGCATGGTGTTGGAGGCGAATGCTGAAAATAAAATGGACCGATAGAATAACAAACGAAGAAGTATTTCAAAGGGCTGAAGAGACACAAAAAACTCTATTGAATTATCTTAGGGACAGACGGCATTCTTGGATAGGACATATTATAAGACATAGCGAATTCACGCTAACGATACTGGAAGGTGCAATCAGTGGACAACGGGCTCGTGGAAGACCCCGGCTACAATATTTGAAGCAGATAACCCGGGATCTTGGGGTCCAGAGCTATACTCAACTAAAACAGCTGGCTCTGGACAGATAAAGATGGAAAGCTGCCAACCAATCGGACGATTGAAGCAGAAGAAGAAGTTTACAATAAGATTAATTAGAAAATTTGTAGTTAAGATAACCTTTTTAACGTATATAGCGTAATAATTTTGAAATAGGTTTAAAATCACTGATCACTGCAAAAGCTAATAATGATTTTATATAAGTCGTTGGTTATTTCTCTCTATATACGTTCACGTGTTATTGACAACTTAAAAATGTCTAATATTGCTCAAAACATTGTTTTTGAGAACTCATTATTTTTTTAATGCGTGGGTCAGTTCATCACCGAATAGAACCTTCTCCTGAAGGAACTCAAGTTCCATAACTGTGGGCGCTCTATTTTACACGGAGAAGTGTTACAAAAATCATGTTTAGTATTTCATATAAATAGAAATACAGATGGAGAGAATTTGAGATATCACCTATTTCGCATTTTCTGGGCTATGAAACTAAATACCTCCGTTTCAGCAGACATGCGTTCTCAGCTAATTTATCGATACTTGTTGATAAATTAGAGTATTTGCCTATTCTCCGTAACATTAACGTGGGAAAGAGTATGCAGGTTTGCTGCTGTGAGGAAGACATAAATTATTGTCTTTAGCATAAACGTATGGATCCCAACCACATGAAGTTAAAGAGAAATTTTCATCCAAAGCTATTGGTTAATTAGAAAAATATTAATTTTTCCTCATTGCTGTCATTGTATTTGTATTCGTTTTTTAAGAATTCTCGTTTTAAAAATTTTAATGGCCGCCATTTTCAATTTTGATCTTGGATCATTCTAATTATTTTTTTAAATAATTGTAGTCTCCTAGTGTAAAAAACGTACCAAATTTGAAAATAATCCGTTAAAAATGTTGGAAATAAAAAATATTTTTTGGAAAATACAAAATGGCGGATATCTGAGGAAATAAGCGTTTCAGGCCATGGCTCTATAGGAACTTTTTTCTTCCTATTAATGTACCTAATCACTCACCGAAGTCCTGAAACGTTTTTCATGGACCCTGTATATATTTTAACGCATATGTTTCAATCAAATCCCGTATAACATATTTAGTAAAAGCTTGAATTTTTATTTTCACCAGCTATTGAGATAAAACTCTTTGTGTTACGTTTTTTTAATATTTGTATAATACAATCCTTTTTAATCCATTAAAATAATATCGTACTCCTAAATTACCCGATGGTTGTAACTCTTTTAACAAGAGTGCCAACTGTTTGGAGAAAGCGGTGCCAACGTGACAGAGAGAAGCCATACAACGAAGGCCGTAGCGCATCTCAGTCTGATGCTCCTAACAAGATTTATTTAGATTTTTACTATTTTTAGACACTGCTACGTGATTATATAATTTAAAAAGGCGACATACAATTTTCATTAATAAACAATGAATAAACACACTCAAATCAGTTTAAGGGGATCTGCCAGTATTTTTAACTTTTTTTAATTTTTGGGTGTTTGACGCCATGAATGATTTTTTAAATGCTTACTTGGGTAGTTAAAATATTTAATATAATAAAAGGGATTTAAAAAATCAATATTATGGGTTTATTTAAACTTAATTTTTTAATTATATTTTCTTGAATAACTTTATTATTAATCGACTAACTGCAAAAGCTAAATTTATAAAGCTAAGATTACAAGGAATATTTTGGTGCATGTAAACCAATAAATAAAGATATTGGAAAGAATATTTTCAATGATACTTGCGCAAAAGAAAAGGTAAGTTTATAAAGAATTTACCATGGAAATTACATGACCATGCGGTTCATATTAATAGCTCACTTTTGGGAGGGGTTTCCACCCAAAATGGGGCTTTTATTTTTTCATGTACAGTTGTTGAACAAAATTAAATGTTCCATTTTACCATGATTAATTTAGATTCAGCTAAAAAACACAATTTAGTAATTTTAATCATGATTAGGTCAATTGGTTATTGAGATATTCAAAATTGTACACACAGTACGTTGTCTAATGTTACAACAACTACAGTATAAGTAACTAAAATTAATAACTCACTTATTTCCTTAAATATTCTTTCGAAATTTGTTATACAAGTCCATCTAGTTAGGTTCTATCATCAAACCCACTGAATCCGCAAATTTAACGTTCTTTTCGGCAGCAAAGCTGATTGACCATTTAAGTTTATGTTTTTCTTTAATCAACAGCCTTTATATACACCTTGTAAACCAACCCTTATTGCAGCAAACCTGCATACTCAGTACTACTCGATTAATATGATGGGAATAATATAAGTTCTATGTTATTCGCTCTACTCACGCCAGCGTCCTGCGTATGATCTCGGTATTATTCTTGGTTTATACTTATTTTGTTCATATGATCAGCATATTAATTTGATTACCAGTAACTCAGATATCAAGGTAGAAATCAGAGGTAAAATCACTATGAACAGCTGGTATTAGGATCAGCTGATCGGATCGTAAAGTTGTCTGCTACGCTAATGTCATTGTTGATTTACAGCAGGCTCCTAGGAGCCAGGAGACTGTATTCACCGCAGCTGACCGACACTGAACCATGGCTAACGAGAAGAAAGATTTGGACGGAGTAAGTTGAACTACCCAGATGAACTTTATTTTCCGTATTTACCTCCACCATAGTGATTTTGAGTTGTATTAGCTATGCACCGAAATAATTACTGGGTTATACAGGGTGTTCATTAAAGTCTGGCACAAACTTTGAGGGGTGATAGAACTCATTAAAATAAACGAAAAATCACCTACAACCATTTGTCGAAAAATCCTTCGTTTAGCCGCTAGCCGCCATTTTGTATTTTTTACAAAAAACTATATATATCAAAAAATATTTAAGATACAGAAACCAAACTTTGCACACATATTCATTGGTTAAAGAGAAAAATATTTACAAAGTATCATTTATTTTTCTTTTATATTTTCAAAATGGTGGCGGTTGAAATATTTAAGTTACAATAACAAAAAACCCATTAACTTTATAACATTTTTACAAGATACAAAAAAGATAGACATTTTAATTTCAAATCGAACGGTACTTTGGTGAAAATGTACTTTTAAAGATAGAATACAGGGCCCGCGCGCCACCGCGGAGCGGCCGTGGCTAAGAAGCCGCGTTGTGCCAGCTAAACTCCGTTATATAGTTTTTTGTAAAAAAATACAAAATGGCGGCTAGCGGCTAAACGAAGGATTTTTCGACAAATGGTTATAGGTGAATTTTTGTTTATTTTGATGAGTACTATCACCCCTCGAAGTTTGTGCCCGACTTAAATGAACACCCTGTATATCGAACTCAAGATTAGGGAAATGATGCTCCTTGTAACCTTGTTGGTTTCTTTGGAATTTTTAAAATTTGGTGTTTTTTGGGTTCCATTTAATTTCTTTTTCACTGACACCCATTTTGTTTTGTTTTAGCTCAAGAACCACGTTTTCTTGTTCATCATGAATGTACATACTAAATGCCACTTTAATCTTCGCATTGATCATTAACTAATATTCACCTAAAATACCCGAAAATCTAGGGTCCCGCGTGGTTTAACCTCGAGACTCATGTTCTTAGTTAGACTTTCAATCCATGATGTTTTGTTACATTTGTTCCGTGATTTGTTTAGCTCTAGGCAGATGTTGTGTCACATTGTGGTCCGTTATGATTTGTTTGACCTTAAAAAGACCCACGTCATTGTTAGATTTAGTGATCCATGATTTTTTTATTTAACCTCGAGACTCCGAAATTTAAGTTTACGATCCGTAGTGTTTTGTTTGACCTCGAGACCCCGATGTTTTGATTTTGTGATTCGTGATGTTTGGTTTGACCTTGTGACCCCGATGTTTGATTTAGTGATCTATGATGTTTGGTTTGAACTCGAGACCCCGTTTTTTTGATTTTGTCATCTATAATGTTTTGTTTGACCTCGAGACCCCTTTGTTTGATTTTGTGATTCGTGATGTTTGGTTTGACCTTGTGACCCCGATGTTTGATTTAGTGATCTATGATGTTTGGTTTGAACTCGAGACCCCGTTTTTTTGATTTTGTCATCTATAATGTTTCGTTTGACCTCGAGACCCCTTTGTTTGATTTTGTGATTCGTGATGTTTGGTTTGACCTTGTGACCCCGATGATTGTTTTAGTGATCTATGATGTTTGGTTTGAACTCGAGACCCCGTTTTTTTATTTTGTCATCTATAATGTTTCGTTTGACCTCGAGACCCCTTTGTTTGATTTTGTGATTCGTGATGTTTGGTTTGACCTTGTGACCCCGATGTTTGATTTAGTGATCTATGATGTTTAGTTTGAACTCGAGACCCCGTTTTTTAATTTTGTCATCTATAATGTTTTGTTTGACCACGAGACCCCGTTATTTGATTTTGTGATCCAAAATGTTTTGTTTAACCTCGAGAAACCCCTTAAAACCTTAAAATTCAAAAAATTCTAAATACAAATACTGGAGAGAGAGTAAATACAATCAAGATATGAAATGATTTGTTACAATTGTACAATACGAGGTGTATATCGACTGCCCCTTGCCGTCTCGCTCTTACATCTCCTGATTTCGGTGATTCTGGGGGAGGGAGGGAAAGGGATAAGAGTGAGATAATTTGTGGGATTAAACAATGAGGCAGGGAGAAAAGGGAGAATTTTTGTGATGAAAGCGAGGTTGCCAAAATCCGTTTCCCCCTTTATTTGATTTAGTGATCCGTAATGTTTTGTTTGACCTTGGGACCCCGATGTTTTGATTTGGTGGTCCAAGATTTTTGGTTTGACCACGAGACCCCGTGGTTTGATTTAGTGATTCATAATGTACTGTTTGACCTCGATACACCTTTGTTTGATTTAGTGATCCATAATGTTATGTTTGAGGAGTCACTTGAACATCCTAAATAGAGCATAGGTTGATTTGTCATCAAATCAACGACGAGTTGGAAATGCCAGTTGTTTACAAATGGGTTGAATATGAAATTTTAGATATTTAGCTTATGTGGGAGGTAGGGAGGTATTAGATTTAGTAACTAAGTAAGATATAGTTTGTTGGCAACAAATTAAATTTGCGAGGATTCAATATTATAACTTCAAATACTCTAATATTCAATACTTTTCAGCACCTAAAAGTTTAAAATTTAAGCCATCTTAAAATGGCTTCCGTTTTCAGTCGACCTTTTGAAGTCGGGATTGCGGCACTGTACTCTGCTATAAAAATGCCTTTAGTTTGATGTTTTGACTTAAGCTTCTGTTTAAGATTTCCTACTGACTCCTTGTGGGCCATCCCCCATCTGAGGTTGTTAGTAATGAGCTAAAAATATTATTTTAGTTCTCAATACAAATTACAAAGTTTTACTCTTGTAGGATAATTTACAATAAAAACGTTAATCCGTTCCGGGACTTGTCATTAACCTTGTTTATCAAACCAAGTAATAGGGAAAATATTTTCCCTGAACCCATATTGTTTGTGTGATCTTTTAATTTTTGTTTTTTTATTTACTTTGGGATTTAGATCTGTATTGCTTATTTAACCTTGAAACCCATGTTTGATTTTCGTACTTTTAATCCGTACTGCTTTCCTTGAGATTTATTTAATTTTTTACACTGTGACACATTTTGTTTTGTTTAAATTCAAGACCTTTACTGTTTATTAGATTTTGTAATCCATAATGATAAAATATTTTGATCCGTAATTCTTTTTAGCTCGAGTCCATGTATTTTGTAATCCATGAAGTTTTTCTTTGACCTTGAGATCCACATCGTTTGCCTATGTGGTGTGCGAAGTTTTGTTT